>APFE030327135.1:237854-268350 GCA_000404065.3 Pinus taeda | reverse complement strand
CACTGCCGGAAATATGAAACCACATGATTATTCAGTGGGCAGGCAGTATGGAAGATCACTAGAGCACTTCTCAGTGTTGTTTCTCTTTGGAATCTGCCTCGATATCCTGGATGAGCAGGAAGCAAAAGTCGGTGACTCTGAGCACCACCAAGGCAGAATACATTGCTGCTAGTATGACCTTCTGTGAGGCAGTCTGGTTGCTGAAGCTCTTCAGTGAGCTGTTTGTACACATGATGAATACCACTATGATTCTCTATGACAACCAGAGGTGGGATTCAATTATTGAGGAATCTCGTATTCGTCGACTACTCCAGCAGATAGACATCATCTGGGATATGGTAAGTCGATAATCAAGGAGGCTACATTGCACTGAGATGATGTACAGGACAGAGCCCCAAGGAAAGATCAAATTTGTGATTTTCTTGAATGACTTGGAGTCGTTGAGAGACCTTTGTAAAAGGGTCCTGCATGTTGCATACATTGAGCTCTGGGAGCTCTATGGGGCTTGCGATTATTACTGGAACAACATACGACCACAAGGTGACTCACCCTCCCCTGGTGGTGCGCACTGGAACAAGATGATTCGCTCTCTTGTGGGACAAGATGATTCGCTCTCTTGTGGAATAGGATGATTGGCTCTCCTGTGTAGCAGGATGATTAGTTCTCTTGTGAGGCCTGGATTGATGTGTTCTCCATGGCGATTGTAGCAAGGATTGATGTGTTCTCCTGTGAGGCCTGGATTGATCTGTTCTCCATGGCAATTGTAGCAGGATTGATGTGTTCTCCTCTGAGGACAGGATTGATTAGTTCTCCTGTCGAGGCATCCTACCCATGCAGTCTAGGACTCATGGGAAGTACCTCTCATCTGATCAATGAACAGGGAAATGAAGTTAGGGACCATAGTAGTACCAATGGACACATCGTTGTATCTACCGTACTCCCTACGCTAGGATGACCTCCATTGATCTGGGATCAATGATACTGGTCTAGGACCAGTGGTAGGAGTTGTACCATACTATGACGCTGACTTTGGGTCGGTTGAGACTGGTCTGGGACCAGTGGTACATACTCCGAGACTGACTTCGTGCAAGTGCAATATTGGTCTGGGACCAGTGAGAGTGGTACATATTATGACGCAGACTTCGGGTCGGTTGAGACTGGTCTGGGACCAGTGGTACACTCTCTAAGACTGCGATACTGATCGGGGACCAGTGGTAGGAGTTGTACCATACTATGACGCTGACTTCGGGTCGGTTGAGACTGGTCTATGACCAGTGGTACATACTCCGAGACTGACTTCGTGTCAGTGCAGTACTGGTCTGGGACCAGTGGGAGTGGTACATACTATGACGCTGACTTCAAGTCGGTTGAGACTGGTTTGGGACCAGTGGTACACTCTCTGAGACTGCAATACTAGTCTGGGACCAGTGGTAGGAGTGGTACTTACTATGAAGCTGACTTCGGGTCGGCTGAGACTGGTCTGGGACCAGTGGTATGCACTCTGAGACTGACTTTGAGTCAGTGGAGGATGATACTGGTCTAGGACCAGTGGAGTTGTACTCACTATGACGCTAACTTCGGGTTGGTTGAGACTGGTCTGGGACCAGTGGTACATACTCTAAGACTGACTCTGAGTCAGTATGATACATCCTCGATCATTTCTTCTTCTTCATAATTCGAACAAAAGCAGAGCAGAACAGAACAATGAAAGAGCAGAGCAAAACAGTACCGATCAGTACAGGGCAGAACAAGACAAAGCAGAACAGGCAGAATAGAGCAGAGCAGGGCAAAGGTCAAGCTGTACAGGGCAGTGCATTTGATGGATGAATAGTAACGACCGATAGATAGATTGCAGATGAAGTTCTCCCTGGTTGAGAGGGAGTGTTAAAATTGACAACCAGGGCAAAACTTCATGTGGGTCATCTTATTCATGGCTAATAATATTTTTATTAGATTCCTCTCATTGAGAGGTGTAGGATTAATATAAAGATCATCCGATTCCGATAATTATTCATGGAGATATGAATTTATTTTGATTATGGAATTATTATCAAGCCAACCTACAACTCATGTAGGCTCAGAAGCCCATCAGTGGCATCTATTCAAACACCAACGTTGTGTATAAATATAATAGGACTTTTCCTCATTTGCACACACACATCTCTCTCTCTCTACTGCGCAGAAATGAGTCTCTTCTCTACTGCGCAGAAATGGGTCTCTCTCTCACACATGTGAAGCCAGACGCTGTTGAATTTGGAGCTGCAACTGCAGAAGTAAAGATTGACCTGCGTGGCCTAGATCTCCTCTTTGGAACTGTGTTGTAGGTTCATCTGAACCTCCTCTGAAAGCCACAACTTTTGGTGGTGGAATAAAGTCAATCCGATGAACGGTTTGCAAGATATCGATTGCCCTAGTTTGAAGCCAGAAACTGCTGAAATTGAAGCTGCAACTGCAGAAGTAAAGATTGACCTGCGTGGCCTAGAAGATCTCCTCATCTGAACTATCTTGTAGGTTCATCTGAACCTCCTCTAGAAGCCGCAACTTTTGGTGGTGGAATGAAGTTAATCTGACAGTCGGTTTGTGAGATATCGTCTGCCCTAGTTTGATAATGAAGCCACTAATGTTGATGTCGCTGATCTAGGGTTTGCTACTGCTGATATGAATCAGATTTATTGTACCATTTCTCTCTGTTGAATTATTGAAGATAAAAGAAGAATTGATCAAAGGGTTTCCCCACACATTGTGGGTTTTGTCCCTGGCTAGCCGCCACATCTTGTGTCTCTTGTCTTGGCTTGTTTTCTGTCGATCGTTTAATGTTCTATCTGCACTTTACTTTATGTACATGTGATTGCTAATCTGTGGAATATAATAAGAAAAAGAAGTAAACTGTTATAAGCATAGAACATACCATAACTTAACACCTAGAAACCCATTCCCAAGGATGGAGTGTGTTAGGGTCCTATAATAATAGGATTCATAATTTTGAATTGACTATGGTCAGTATTGTAATATTGTACATAGTAGATAGCTTGCTTTCTGCAAATGTATTCCCAAATTAAAAATGTAAATAGGGTATGTCCTAAAAGAACAATCAAAGGACAAAAAGAAACAAAGATAAAAAAAAAGTGAAAAATATGAACCACACAAAAAGAGATAAAAATAGATCATGAAAGTGTGCAATTTCAAATGCCACTACTATTTTACTTTTTCTGCAAATAATGATTATGTGTAGCTTGTTTAAAATACCATAATCCATTATAAGTCAAACAGCGTAATCTTGACTTTTCATGCTTTAAATTTAATGTTGATTGATAGAGAATAAAAATCTAGTCAAACAGTTTAATCTTGGTTGATCAAATAGTTAAAATAGAGAATGATAGGGAGCTCAACAGTGTAACCTGGGCTCTTGGATGAAATAAGGTTTGAATTAGTTAGTTTCCTGTTTCAAAGCAAAATGAATAAGGGATTGCAAGCTCAAATGCACCCATGTAAAAAAGGAATAAAATGTTAAAATAGCAGATGGGTAGATACAAGCAATTTTTACAATCATAAATAAACATCATTTGGCATTTTCTCTAACTTTTGGTGGGACCGGACCCTCGACTTAATGACTCGTAGACATCAAGTATTGGATTCCACCTTATTGAAACCCTTCTCATTCATGAAAACACCCTTTTCCCTTTACATCACTCATTTTACCCTACAAAATCCCCTTTTCCTAAGTTTAAAACACATTTTGCCTAGGAAAGGTAAAACCCCCTTAACTAATTCCCCTCTCATTCAAAATACTCAAAAACCCATAAAAAATGTTTTTATCCTAAGTATAAGTGTTAAATGTTGATATTGGGCCACCACAGTGAAGAAATTCAAACCAAACATCATATTTTACATTATGCGTACTATATTTTACATTTTGTGGATTCATTTCATATTAACGTACTAACCTAATGTATTAGCTCCCCGATATACCTTTTTCCCGTATTGAATAACTCCTTCATATATAATATCCGATCCCCGATTTAATTATAAACTATAGTTTCATCCCCCGCATTGTTTAAATTAACTCCCCGCTTCATATTTCCCTAACATAAACCTATTAACCCACCAACCCTTCGTGCCGTTGAAGAAAACCCCGCAAATCTTCACCCTGATTTCCCTTCGTGCAGCTTCACCGCGCAACAGTCATTAGATCTCTCACCCCCAGAGCTGATGACACGCATCCATATCGCGCTCACTCCCTCTCCGACCTTTATCAGCCCGAGATCACGCGAGATTCGCGGTTTTGCTCAGGCCCGATTTTTCTACGTGTCAGCCTCCAGCGTAGATCGCATTCCCTCGGGGAAATACCGCTCGCCTGCCAAAAGCGGTGCGATGACCTCCAAAATCGCCTCCTCGCCTAATGCGAAAATCGTCCACTATTCATAAAATACTTTCCCCGCCAAAATATAACTGTTGCTCTTTAAAATGCTGAGAAGCCCCATTTCATCCTTTTTCGCTCGTTTTTCCTGTAAAACCTCAACAATACTTTTGCGACACCTTGAGCCTCTGCGACCAAAATTCACTGCCGTCTACCGCCCAAAGAAGCTCCAGACACCCAATTTGAGCATCCAATTCATGTCTGCAGCCACCGTACCCTCTGCAATCACCATATAAACCAATTTGCAAGCCAATCCACCAATTTCCAAGTATTTTGAGAAAAAATCAGAATGGCCCTCTCATTTGAAAAATGTACAGTAAAAGTCAAAAGGTTACAGTGAGAGTCAAAAAAGCACAGTAAAAAGAAAAGATAAATCAGCCAAATGAAAGAGTATGAGTAAAAGTGTATCAGATTGAAAAATCAAAGAGAATAGAAACAGCGAACGCAAAGACAACCAGCATGGAAGACAATTACAAAACATATAGATAAAATAAATTCATGTCAAAATGAAGATAGATGGAAAAACAGAGCAATCAAGGTAACTAGTAAAAGTAAACATGGAGGCAGTAAGCGTTAAACAAAGATGAAGACACTTTCACTAGAAAAAATGAGGTTTATCCAAAGTAAAGATGAAATCAGAGGAGGAATGATACATTTTCCAAAAATTTCCTGTTTAAATCTTAATTTTGCAGAAACTATTGTGGCCAATACAAGATGCATTTTGAGAAATTGGAGGAGGTTTGTGTTCCTAAAAGGCCAATCTACAAAAACCTATCTCACTTTTTAAACAGGTATTACAAAAAGGGAGATAAATGCATTATGCATATCTTCACAGCCTATTTTTCGGACTATGCAAAATCTTGTTTTTGACATCTTTTTGCAGAGAACATTGTGAACAGTTGGAGCTAAATTTTGGGAAACTGAAAGAGGTTTATCTCAATAACATACTTATATACAATAACCTCTTTCAATTTTTACATATCTATCTTGAATTGAGATATACAAAAGTATCACTGGACCCTAATTTTGTAGAATTTCTGGGGCAGAATACACAAAGGAAGGAGGTAGTTAGTGACTTGGAAGCCTCATCATCAATTAAGAGTTGCTATCAAATTCGAATTTCTCTTCTTTGTCACCATCAATCCATAAATATAGTGCCAAATAGATTCATTAGTTTTGAGTGTCCTTTATTTAAGTTCTGTTAATGTAAAACAGTTTGAGATATTTGTAAAACCAATCTTGATATTTTTCAAGATATTTCAGTTTAGAATTTGTATAAATACTTCTTCATCTGAAGTATTTAGTGTGGATTATTTTACATTTGTAGAGTTATTTTGATCTTAAACCTAAGGGTGATTGTACCATTTTCAAGTCAACAAACTAGAGCAAGTAATAAAAGCATTTCGCTACAAGATTCATGAGATGAGCCATTTGTAGTGAAGTATCTTCTTTGTTTGATTTTGTTACCTTCTTATGTGTTTCATAATCTTAAATGTGTTCTAAATTTGAATTAAATAATTGGAGATATCACTCAGAATTTGTTTAAGTACACTCTGTTTTGCACAGTTAGTCATTTACATGTTTTCCTCTGATACCCGAATTTGAGAACCCTTAATTGCTCTCCCATCCTAGTTGACTTCTTCCATTCTTTCCAGAGTCCGACCTAGGAACCCTTAATTTCTCCCTGGATCCGATTTGAAACCGTTCCACCATTTAGCCTTTGAGATCTGCAGTAACTCATCTATCTTGCCATGTAGACATTGTTTTCAAAATTGAATCCAGTCTTGTTTGTCTGACATTTGACTCCATAGCCCAATGGTAAAAGCCAACCTCTATTCATCTAAGTAAAGTGATCCCACCACCCAATTTCAAAACAAAACCCAAGTGCAAACAATAACTAACCTAAAATCATCTTAACTAAAACAAAGTCAAATTATAAAGAGAGATCCCTCTCTGAGCATCAGGAAGGCTAGGTCTTGATCTACAAAAGTGGTTTGTGGTTACCTTTGACTTTTCTTTCTTCATTAACTTCAAAACAAATATCAGAATGATAACAGAGTGAAGAATGGAACTTGCTTGCTCTTTAAGCAAGGGTCTTGGTCCTCCAGGGGTAAGGGGTGAGGATTGGAGGGTTGAGAGAGAAGGAATAGGTTTATAGACAAGGTTCTCAATCCCTATAATCCTTGGGAAACTTGGATTCCCAAATGGTCCTTGACAAATAATCTTTATTGAGAAGTGGAATCACACAAGGCCAAGTGGACCCAGCCCAAGCTCGGGGATGGAATGCAGCAACCAATGATGTTCCTATCCTGGACAAGGTGAACGGAAAGGACCAAACAAGAATATTTAATTCAAAAGGTTGAATTGACCTGTTGAGGTCTAGCCTTGGGGATGGCTAGGCAAAATTCGATCCTAGAGCTAGGGCTTGGGATTCCCAGAGATTCCACCATTAGAATTGCCTCAAATTTGGAGAGGGAGGGGACCCACCAGCGCAGTAGCCTGTAGGAGATCGAAGTTTTTCCTTGAGTCAATTCCCAGGAAATTGATGCCCTAGGTGACCTTTGAGTGCTAGACCTGGGAAAAAGTGGTAAAAGGTGAAAAAGGTGAAGGATATGACCACCCTTTTTAGGGATCAGTGCCTAATTCACTTGGGGATTGGAGTCAAGGATGATGACGAGTAAGAACTTGGTTTCTTGATCAAGGAGGCCCGGAAAGTCAACTTCATCCAATGTTGAGAGAAAGAAAAGAAAAGTGACCTTCAAGCATTTATACTTCAAAGAAAATGATGCAAGCTTATCGAAACAAATAATCTCTAGGACATTTCATTCATATAACATTGGTCCATACATTAAATTAGCTAAAACATGCTTAATTCCATATTTCAATTATGCATCAACTAGCCCTAATTTTAGCAATATGTAGCAACTAGCTCTAATTTTAGTAGTATGCAGCAACAAGAATAACAACATTAAAATTTACTTACAACAATATAGATTATATCCAACCAGCATTTCGTTTGTAAGACAAAGCTCCAAGACAAGAAAACTAGCCCAAATCTATACATCAAAATTCATCCATCTTCAAAAATATCCTCCAAGGAAAAAATGTGAAGTTCTCTATGATTAGAGAGATCCCCAATCAAGCGATGATCCAAATGAATGTATCTAACATCAATATTTAGCCTCCTAAGGAGTTCGAATTAGCCTATGGGCCTACATTAGCCCCTAACGATAAAAATAATGTGCAAATAAAACCCCTATTGGTGACAAGCCCACCAAACTAGCTCACAAGTGGAAACATAAGCCTCACAAGGGGCCAAATAATAATATGTACATGTCGTGGGGCCCCCCAAAGGCCTAATAATGTCCTGAAGTGCCATACTGAGGAATAAATTCCTCATAATATGATTGACAAGGGGATGGCCCCTTGTTCTCCATGTTGTAGACCTGTGGTGCTCCCAGTGGGTATGAGAGCACATAAAAGACCCAATGGGTCTCCATATGAATCAGAGATGCCTGTAGATCCTCTATAAGGGTCTGAGTAGTGGAATGAATGCTGCCATGACGTCATACAAGTCCTGGGATACCTGCCAAGAGTGTGGGGCTCCTATGTGTGAAAATTCCTAATCCTCATGGAACCCCTACTGCAGCAAATCTAAATCTACTTCACCTACTTGATTTTAATTACATTCATCAAGTTATTCTTCTGAATACTGAAGCAAATTACTTCTGCAGCCTACACTACTTAAATTTGATTACATGAAACAAAGAAACTGAGCAAAGAACATGATACATAGGACACAATTATTTTTGGACAAAATAGTCCCTGGAAAAACCCAATGCGGGAAAACCGGTGCAGCAACTCTAAGGGTTTATTATTATGCAGGAGAAAAATATGAAAACAAATCTAGTATGCTCAACTAGCAATCCTTTACAGAGAAAATATTGGACAAAAGACTGGTGAAATAATCTCACCCTGTCACTGGAGAATTAGTAACTGACCCTCATCTCTAGGAGGCTTTGCGTCACCTTCTGGTGGCCTCCACGTCAAACTACATCACCCTGGGCAACTTCTGCGTCACCCCTCCTGGGTATTACGCTGCCTCTCTGCTCTGAATCTTCTGTTGGCTGAGAATTCGACTTTCTTGCCTCCAGTCTCACGCCATGGCTTCCGACACCTAAACTTCGAATTCCCTTTGCAAAAACTTGATTTCCCCTCACTGAACGCGCTGCCTCTACATCAGCACTGTGTAGGCCAAAGTCAACCCTAGTTTGGACGTCTTTTGTCATTTCCCTGCCTTGTATTCTCCAGAAAGTCCTTCTCTCGGAATCTCACTGCCCCTCTGCTGCAAGATCTCCCCAATCAATTTTCCTCCTGAGAACTTCTCACCTCAGAAATCGATTTCCTCAATCTCTCTACATGTTTCTAAATGAACCCCATGCCTCCTCCTTATACTTTTCTCGTTGAGACTTCAACGACCGAGATTAAGTCTCTAATCAACAGCTAAGATTAAAACATGACTTGATACGCCTTCTATATCATTCTCACCCCTATTTTGATAAATACCCTATAATATTTTAATTTTCCTAAATTTAAACTTAAGAACCCCATTAAAAATATTAATTATTTTAACAAAATACAATCTGGGTGGAATTTCACCAAATGGTTTCTGATTTCTTTAGAACTCATGTGCCTTAGCCTCTCCACCAATTTTCACGGCTAGAGCACTTCTAATGCTACCAAAAATTAACACTCCCTCTTAGCAAGGAAAGTGCTCTAGCAACAATGTCCACCTGCATGTTGCTTTGTCTCTAAAGCACCTCCTTTCCGGACTGTTGCTGCCACCAACACTATGTTGTTGCTGCTACTACACTATTGCCCATGACACTGCCACTGCCGCTGCTGCATTTGTACTACAGCACCCTCTCAAATGTTGCATCTACTATGTTGCTAGCACTATCACTGCTAACACTGCATTTGTACTGCAACTCAATTGTTGAGAGAAGCAACTGAAAAACATCCAAAATCAACTGAACTTAACTCTGTTCAGAATAATACCATGAATGTTGGAATCTAACTGCAACTAATCTCTGACCCTCTGAATCTTCTGCGCTGTTGTTGACTTCTGCATTGCTGCCAACCTTCTCTGCGTTGATCAGTCTCTAGTCTTTGGCTACTGCATCTGTCCTCCAAACAAGCCATTGCATCGTCTAACACTAAGTCCATCTCACTATTGCTGAATCTTGGGCTCCCGTAGCAAGGAATTGATCCAAGAGGTGGACTCCTCAAGGATCCTGCCCACATGTAGTCCTCCTTACTACAGCTTAATATCGCCCCATCTCCCTCCTAGAGATGTGTGGGCACTCATGGCAAAATCATCTCCATCAATCTTTACTGGAACAACCTTAGGATCATGTTTCTCATCCTTATCATTTTTCTTCAAAGGACATTGGGATGCATAGTGGCCCATCTCACCACAACTGAAACATTTCACCTTCGAAACGTCCTTCTTCCGCTTTTGCTTCTATTGTTCCTTTGATGCTAGAGCTTGTTCTCCTCCTCCTCCTTGGTCTTCGTGCCACTCCCATTGCTGCCATTAAGGTTGACCTTAACTAGGTCCTTCCTTAATTCTACCTGTTGAAGAGCTACCCACATCTCCTCCCATGTAGGTAGTATTTCCCTGCCCAATATACTTTGGACGAAGACTTGCCATTCATCTGAGACTCCATTTAGGGTTGTCCTTACCATCGCGGTAGATTGAGTAGACCCCACTACAACAAGCTGGTCTCTGGTATCCTGAAGACATTGAAGATAGGAGTTAACCCCTTCTCCCTTTTGCATCAAAGTTCGTTGCAACTTTTGTTCTAGGTACATCTTCTATTGTTCGAAAGAGCCTTCATACAGGGAAGATAAGGCTTCCCACATCTCTCGGGTTGTATCCTTGCCCTGCAAGTGTGAGACCACATGATCTCGAACTCCATCAAGAATGAGCCTCTTCGCCTTCCCTCTTAGTTTTTGGTAGCATTGGAAGTGATCTAGCCTTGAAAATTGGTGGAGAGGCTAAGGCGAATGAGTTCTAAAGAACCCAAAAACCATTTGGTGAAATTCTACCCGGATTGCATTTTATTAAAATAATTAATATTTTTAACGGGGTTCCTAAGTCTAAACTTAGGAAAATTAAAATATAATGGGTATTAATCAAAATATGGGTGAGAATGATCTAGAAGGCAGATCAAGTCATGTTTTAATCTTAGTCGTTGATTAGAGACTTAATCTCGGTCATTGAAGACTCAATAGGAAAAGTATAAAATGGAGGCTTGGGGTTCTTTTGGAAACACACACACACAGGGAGAATTGATCTAGAATTCGATTTTTAAGGCTAGGACCCTGAGAAATTAGAATTAAGTGATCATTCAGCAGCAAAGGGGCGGCGAGAATCCCGAAGGACTTTCCGAAGAACACTAACAAAGAGGCAGAGAGAGCTTGCTGAGAGGCAGCATAGTAGCCGGGAAAGGTTGACGTTGGGCTAGTCTGGGCCTACGCAGTCCTAACGTAGAGCCAGAAGGACCAACGCAAAGCCATAAAGCTATCTGTCACGCATAATCCAGAACTGTTAGAACAGCCAGAACTATCGAGAACTGTCGAAACATCCGGGAGAGCTGAGTCAGAGGGCAGAAAAGCTGACACAGGGTTGACGAGGAGCCTGAAAGGTTGACGCAGAGCCTACGCAGGGCCAGCGCAGAAACATCAGGTTTAGCCAATCTTGTGTCTGATCAACCGAATTTTGTCGGGTGAAGTGAGGTAAAACTCACTCGGATTTTCTGGCAATATTTTCTTTGTAAAGGATTGCTACATGAGCATCCTAGATTCGTATTCAAATATTTCTCTTGCATAATAATAAACCCTTAGAACTGTTGCGTCGGTTTTCCTGCATTGGGTTTTCCTGGGGACTATTGTGTCCAAAAATAAGTGTGTCCTATGTATCTTGTTCTTTACTTTGTTTTCTGTTTCATGAGATCAAATATTTAATTAGTGTAGGCTGTAGAAGTAATTTGCTTCAATATTCAGAAAAATAACTTGATGAATGTAATTTAAAAATCACGTAGGTGAAGTAGATTCAGAGTTAGTATAGTAGGGGTTCCTTCGAGTCTAGGAATTTTCACATTCCCCTGCTCGGCCTTGTACTTCTTCCTTTGATCATTGTCAAAGAGAACAGCTACAACACTTTTGACGTAGGCTTCGAGATCGTATTCTTCCAAAACAGCTTTGATTCTGGTCTTCCATATGACATAGTTGGAGGCTCCTTCCAACCTGTCTTGATCTCATAGCCCATGTGATGCAATCTCACCCAACTGCCGAACTGACTCCTCTAGTCACTACTCAGCATTGCTTAGCTACCTAACAAGTGAGAAATTCGAACTTTTTGGCAAAAATTTCTCTGAAGAGAAAATTCCCTTCTGTGTTTTCGCTCTTTTCCAGCAGATTTTTGCCCCGGCAAAAACTGCACCCTTCAAGCATTGCATTGAGGCTCTGCGTCACTCCCTCTGCCTCTGCAAACTCTCGAACTAGAAATCGTACCTCTATCGACTCTGTCAGAGAGAGATTTCCTCTTAATCTCTGCTTCCAGGCAAGGACTGCGCAATCCCTTTAAGGGGATTCAAATTGCTGCCAAGTGCAGCTTTTGGCCTCTTTGCTCAGCACTGGATCTTTTCTTCGTGTTTCAAAATCAATTCTTTGATACCATGTGAAAATTCCTAATCCTCAAGGAACCCCTACTGCAACAAATCTGGATCTACTTCACCTACTTGATTTTTATTACTTCTGCAGCCTACACTGCTTAAATGTGATTACATGAAACAAGGAAACTGCGCAAAGAACAAGATACATAAAACACAGTTATTTTTGGACAAGGTAGTCCCCGGAAAAATCCAATGTGAGAAAACTAATGCAGTAGCTCTGAGGGTTTATTATTATGTAGGAGAAAATTCTAAATACAAATCTAGTATGCTCAACTAGCAATCCTTTACAGAGAAAATACTGGACAAAAGACTAGTGAAATAATCTCACCCTGTCACTGGAAAATCAGTGACTAATCCTCAGCTCTGGGAGGCTCTACATCACCTTCTGATGGCCTCTACATCAAATTGTGTCACCCAGGGCAGCTTCTGCGTCACACCTCCTAGGGATTACACTGCCTCTCTGCTCTGGATCTTCTACTGGCTGAGAATTCGACTTTCTTGCCTCCAGTCTCACACCTTGGCTTCCGACACTTGAATTTCCAATTCCCTCTGCAGAAACTCAACTTCCCCTCACTGACTACACTGCCTCTGCGTCAGCACTGCGTAGGCCAACGTCAACCCTCCTCTAGACGTCTTTTGTCCTTTCTCTGCCCTGTATTCTCTGGAAAGTCATTCTCCCAGAATCTCACTACCCTTCTGCTGCAAAATCTTCCTAATCGATTTTCCTCCTGAGAACTTCACACCTCATAAAATCGATTTCCTCAATCTCTCTGTGTTTCTAAATGAACCCCAAGCCTCCTCCTTATACTTTTCTCGTTGAGACTTCAACGATCGAGATTAAGTCTCTAATCAACGGCTAAGATTAAACATGACTTGATCTACCTTCTAGATCATTCTCACCCATATTTTGATTAATACCCATTAATATTTTAATTTCCCTAAGTTTAGACTTAGGAACCCCATTAAAAATATTAATTATTTTAATAAAATACAATCCAGGCGGAATTTCACCAAACGGTTTCTGGGTTCTTTAGAACTCATGTGCCTTAGCCTCTCCACCAATTTTCAAGGCTAGAGCACTTCCGATGCTACCAAAAACTAACACTGTGGGGGTCTGCTAGGCATAATGTACCAAGCATATCACCATCATCCCAAAAGTGGATCGCTAGTAGTCTTTGAGCATTGATGAAGATCTGTGGAGTGTTGTCTACTGATGTGGAGGCCAATGGATCTCTATGAACACCCTATATGTGCCAATGTAGACCTCTGGGGTTAGGATCCCGTAGAGGGAGACCAAATCCAAATCGAAACCACCTGTAATCCTGCATAAGATCCAATGTGTCCCCTAGGCTTCCAGTACAACCAATCATTAAAATAATCGTATAAAAGAGTTTACAAACCATGGATAACAAAGTGGTCACTTCATAATGGCATGTCCTTCCGTAGTGGGCTTTGCCATGTGCTAGTGTCTCCAAGCTCCAAAGGGGGTTAACCAAGTACCTTATTAAGTGGTTTCGGCCCTTAAAGGCGATAGTACGTCGAAGGTACATCCCTCTAATGGGGGTGGCAAGTGATAAATAAGTGGAATGGAGTAGGGAATGAGAGGGGCAATCCTGAGCCACATATTGGGGCATAGGGGTAGCTAGATAATGGGAAGCCCACACTGGGTATGTAATGTGTAGGAGGGAGCAATTGTGGTACATGAGGCGCCCTGGCCTTGATTTTCCACCCTTCTTTATATGCTTTTTTCCTTTTATGAATTTTCTTTAATTAACTGCTCGGGGCTCAAAGGACAAGAGCATGATATATAAGATATAGCAATGACTACCCCCTTTTAGGTAGGGTGGTTCATTGCCCTCCAGGGTTTGGGACAACCATGGGTTCCTGAATGATAAAGGAGGCTCATCTAGGACCTATGGAACCAGGGTGATGACCATGGATTGGGGTAGAGCTCATGTATTGGCTTTTGCCCACATGCTAATTATTTTGTGCCAGCCATATTTTGCATTTTGTGGTACAATTTCCTGTTAAATGTGGCCAATTATGCTTTTTTCTTTTTTCTTTTAGCTGCTTCAACCTCCGGGGCATCATTCCAGGCCTGACCCTATGTGGACCCAGGTGGGAGAAATGATGAATGGGGTATAGTGAGTGGAAGGCGAGTAATATATGCGGATAAAGGAGCGGGACCACGCACCCAAAGTCAGGGTTTCCTAAATAGTACCACCTTAGAACCAAATGGTCAATAAAGGAGATCCCACGAGACTAAGATCCAAGGGTAATATCCAAAAGAGATCAAGGGGACAAGAGCACAAACTAAGCCCACCCTATCTACCAGATCCCCCCATCAATCCATACCCAGAAGTATCCATGATAAGTAAACCCAATACTCAATTACCAAAAGACAAGACATGCCTTTAGATTCAGGAGGCCCACCTTCAAACACACGTTAAACACAGGTGGGTGAGGGACCACATGGCTGGCTCAAGTGGCAGAGAAATGGCACAATGAGCTAGTAGGAGGCTGCAAGGGGTTGTTGGCTGCCAGCTGAGGTTCATCATGGAAGAAAATTTCTCCTGGGGATATCACCCACAAAGTGGTGGGTAACAGCACCCATTCGGCCTCATAGAAGACAATATAAAGTCTTCGACCTCCTCAAAAAGACAATTTGGATCTCTTATTCTCTTATGTTCACACGTGAAGCAGTAGACCTAGATTCTTTATGAGCAAGCCGAGTTTTATGAGCAAACTTAATTATCTAAGGCAAACCAAGTTCATGGAAAACCAAATTTTTTTAGGCAGACCAAATCTTCGAGGAGGGCCAAAATTCTCTGTGGAGAGTTGACTGAAATTCCCGAGGCTACTTATTTATGTTTGACCAAGTTTGACCTAGTTTTGATTATGGTCAAGTATCAGATTGTATCTCTTGTTGAACTGAATAATTTCTCTAAGGAAGGGTTGTTGGGTTTTCACCCAAGTGGGTTTTCCCAGGGTTAAATAATTGTCTTTTGTTTGGTTGTCTCTTTTATGATCCTACTAGCATTTTTGTTTCTACTGTTGAGATCTTCTGTGTAATAGCTTTATGATGAATGTGTACTCAAGAAAGATTAACTTAAGAAATCATAAGAAGCAATTATCAATTTAGAAGACATGAAAAATCAACATGGTATAAGAGCTATGGTTTGAAAAGAGCAGCCTTGAATTGAAGATCAAAAGAGCCCTAATCCAATATCTCAGTTTGCAAGAAGGTTTGCTTCCAAATATTAGAGGGCTGAAAGGCCTCAGGTCTAGACCAAAGACCTGAACAAGCCCTCAGTCCAAGCAATAGAGTCCAAAAAGCCTTAGACCATGTGCAAAGAAGGGGTCGCAGATGTCTAAGGTAGGCCACAAGCAAAATAGGAGGCCAAGAGACCTCCGTGAGTATTTAAATGAAGTTGAGGGGCCACAAGACTAAGCCACATAAAATGAATTAGACCTCATTCTGAACTATAGCAGTGACCTCAAGCCGAAAAATCTCAAAGGAAGGAATTTGAAGTTCCTCAGATAATAAAAAGACCTTTGAGCATATTAGGGATTGATTTGTGCATGTAAAAACACTTAGATCTCTGATAGGAGTGAACATTGATCATAAGGATTCATTTGCTACTAAGTGTGTATTGGTAGCTACTAAAGTTTAACTTGACTAATGCTCATTTTGATTTTAAAACATATTGATGCCATAATATATAGTGAGATTGTTAGCCTTACTGATGCAAGCAGTATTGTCATTGAGAAATATGCTATGTAGAAGAAGCCAAGAGTCACACCCTTGTGATCAAAAGGAACCAAGACCTTAATAAGGCCAATCATCGCATATAAAGTGGGCTGCAATAATTTTGTGCTAAGGCCATAGGCTGAGGAAGAGTTTAAGAATTGGCTGCAAGCCTTCAAAAGGAGTCAAAGCCTTAGGAAATAAGGCTAAGGTGTCTTTGAAAAAGGGACAACGAAGAATCCTTGAACTATTGTTCATAAAACCCCAAACTATGTTCAGGTTTGAATCAAAGTTTATTTAGAGTTTTTACCATATTTGACATAAGCCAATGTTGTACCTTGCCATGAACCTTGAGAAGCATGAATTATTGAAGGACCGTCTGCAAGAAAGTATGAAATTGTTGGAACTTGCTCCAAGCTAGAGGGAGCCTCTTCACCCATTTAGCAATAAAATTCCCATAACTTTATCCATTAATTTATCTTATTCTGTTGGCATGTATATTGTATGGGTTCAAATGGTAGAATTAGAGTACTATACGTGCTAACATGTTGGTTGCAAACAGTTCTTTTTCAGATGTACATAGAATATTAGTTGTTGATACTATTATTGGGTTAAGGACCTAAAGTCTACAAGCAAGAGTCAAATTCAAAAGAAGGTTGATCGGAAAATGTTGCCCTAAGTCTTGTATGGTCAGGCATCTATGATGTATATGCCGAAAGAACTATGATAAAAAGGATCTCTTATTATTGAAAAAACTGATAAACTTAGCGTTTTGTAAAACCCTAGAAGACTTGAAAGAGATTGTTTCGATTTGAAATCTTTATGTGTGTTCAACAACAAAAGTATTGTTTTGAGGTAGCGGACTCTAATACCTTATACTACTATGGAAATATCCTGTATGCCTAAAAACAGAGGGAGCTGAGAAGAGTCACAACATTTGTGCTATAAGACCTTCTTGAAGATCTGGTAGTCCTAGGGTTTGTTAAACCTAGGTAAGTCTCGAAGGATATGATTAAGAAAAAGCCCTAGGGTTTGTAAAAAAAACCCTAGAGCTAGAGATCAATGCTTCCAAAAGAAATTCTAGCTTATGAAAGGAAAGCAACTTGATGATGATGAAGACGAGGATGATGAGGTTGCAGATGGTTTTCATTTATGCAAGAAAGCAAGGATCAAGAGGGAGTTGACAAATTCCCCTCAATCCTCAAAAGATAAGTATCTATCTCTCTTCCTTGATTTACTATTAGATAGCCTCTTGTCTTTGTTTCTCTTTGCTGGGTTATAATCGTTCTTCCATGAACTCTTAATGATGTTTGCATGTACATCATAAAGGCTACCAAGGCTTTGGCAGCAAATGAAAGCATTAGGAAGAACAAAGCAAAGCTTGTGACAAGAGGATTCTCCTAGAGTGACTTGTGTTCAAAAGGGAGAAGTCGTACTAACATCTAGAACCGTCCCTGATGACTGGAAGAGCTCCTAGTTCAGAGAGAGCAAGCACGCTAGCAAGTTCGAAGGATGCCATAATGAAGACTATGTCGAGATCTGACGAAAGTCTATGGTGAATTCCAACTGGATCTACAAGTACGTGGTAGATGGCAACATAGAGAAGTACAAAGCGAGATTTGAGGATTCTCCCAAGAAGAGGCAGAAGCCTATGACAAGACGTTTACTTCAGTTGTCAGGAACATATCTGTTAGAACTATTATTATTTCTATTGCTTTGAAAATTGCACCAGGTGAATGCAAAGATCGCTTTCCTCAATAAAGTAATTGAGTAAGAAGAAGTGTACCTAGAGCTACGTCAAGGCTTTAAGGTACATGAAAAGAAGTCTCATAATTGCAAACTAAATAAGGCTTCATACGATCACAAGCAAATACATTGAGCTTGGTATTCTTGGATTGATGGATATCTTATGCGTCTTGGTTGATCTTGTTATTATATGACTTGTTTCTAACGAACGCAGAAGGACCCACGTGACAGAGGAAGCAGCAGTGGCAAGAGGATTTGCTTCCATGATAGAGGGAGCAGTGAAGTCTTGCTTCAATGTCAGAGGGAGTTGACCTCTGAGTTCACGATGAAGGATCTTGGTCGGATACATTACTTCTTAGAACTATAAGTGTGGCAAAAGCCGAGTAAGAATATTATCTTGATCCTTCAAAAAGTTGGGATAATGGACAACCAGTCCATGGTCACTTCCATGATAACTAATCTAAAGAAGCTTAGTTGCAGAGGGAGCAGCGAGATTGCTAAAGCAAGATTTGTTTTAGGGTCAAAGGGTGCACCCAGTGAAGATGACCAAAAAGTAGTTGTGGCACAACATGTGTTGAGGCACCGACATGGTACAGTTGGATGTGAATTGATAAGTACAGTTGTAGGAATATACAGGTTCAAATTGCACAGAGAGTGTTGAAGACAGTGAGAGCACATTAGGATGATGATTTAGTCTAGATTCTGCTTGGGCAAGAAGTAGACATCTGTCACGCTCAAGACTGCAAAAGCCAAGTATATTGCAGCTAGTTTGGCAAGTTGTGAAGCAATGTGGCTTCAGAAGCTACTCGCAAGATTGTTTTATCAAGTGCAGGAGATGACCGTGATGAAAAATTGAAGCACATCGAGATCATGGTATCACCACATTTGGGACATGGTACAGAAGGGAGCAGTGAGGCTCCAATGCATTTCTACAGACAAGCATGATGCTGATATTCTCACAAAGACTATGTCTCAGGGTGAAGTTTGTATACTTCAGGGACAAGCTTCAGAAGTTTGTACACCTCAGGGACAAGCTTGAGAAATTTGTACACTTCAGGGACAAGCTTGAGAAGTCTGTACACTTCAGGTACAAGCTTAGATTAGTTGAGAAGGCCTCCCTCAGTCAGAGGGAGTGTTGATGTTGTATCATCAAGGGGCAGACATTCTCCCTAGGTCAGGATATTGATAGGTCAAATTTATTGACCAAGGGCCATGTAATGTGGCTAGGGAAGAATGGCCCAAAGAGCATCAAGGCCCAGAGTGCTCCCCAGGTGGACGAGTGAGTGCCTCTAGCATCAAGCAAGAGAGTTACAATTCAATTAGCATGCAGAAATGGTAATAGCCCAAGGTTTCACTATAGGTCACAGGTGTTGACCAGGTTCCAAGTGAAGACTTGGATAATGGGTGAATAGCTCCAAGAGACAACTTGTTGAGCATGATACTGATGCAGGATGCTTTCCACAAGTAGTGGATAGATACATCAACATAGCTAGCTCATTCATTCTTTCTTAGAGAAATTGTTCAACAACAGAACATCTGAAGAAGTCATTATGAATACCTCCCTAGCTAAGAGGGAGTGTTGATTTTTGTAGCTATGGTTGGTCTACATAATTAATATTTTTAGCCCTCCAAATATATGTAATAACAAATATAAGACATGTTCTTCATGTCAGCTTCAAGAAGAGGGAATTTTGAATTTACAAATTTGAATTTTTGGCTCCTAGAATATCAAGTCAGCCCTCCAAGTGTTCAAGTCAGCCCAACTTATAGAGGCACCCATTCGGCCTCATAGAAAACTATATAAATGCTTCAACCTCCTCCTCAAAAAGACAATTCGGATCTCTTATTCTCTTCTGTTCACACATGAAGCAACAGACCAAGATTCTTTATAAGCAGGCAGAGTTTTATGCGCAGACTTAATTATCTGAGGTGGACTGAGTTCATCAAAAACTGAATTTTCTAAGGCAGACCAGATCTCTAAGGAGGGCCGAAATTCTCTGTGGCAAAGTTGACTGAAATTCCTGAGGCTACTTATTTATATTTGACTAGGTTTGACCTAGTTTTGATTATGGCCAAGTATCAGATTGTATCTCTTATTGAACTTAATAATTTCTCTAAGAAAGGGTTGTTGGGTCTCTCCCCCAAGTGGGTTTTCCCATGGTAAAATACTTGTGTCTTTTGTTTGGCTATCTCTTTAATGATCCTACTAGCATTTTTTTTTCTACTATTGAGATCTTCTATGTAAGTGGTTTATGAAGAATGTGTACTCAAGAAAGATTAACTTAAGAAATCATATGAAGTAATTATCAATTTAGAATACATACGAAAAATCAACACTTTGCACCTTTAACCTACTCCTACGATCAAAACAATGATGTTGGTGTTCAATCAAAGGCAACGCTCTAATACCATGTTAGTTTTCTTGAAACCCAAAACCTAAACATTGAATATCTAAAGCAAAGTAACTGAAACTTTAACTTAAATTTAATGTTATGTTGAGTTTCCTAACTTGCATGCACAATAGAAAAACTGAAGACAAACACACCATAAAAAAAAGTACACCAAAAATTTACCCAGGAAAACTTGCAAACTTTTGTGTTCTTATTATGCTTCAGTGATTTACAATATTCAGAAAATTATTACAAAGAGGAGGGAGAATTTCCCTTCACTCTGTAGATCTCTCAACACAAGTTGATCTACACTCTGCTCCCTCTCGGCCTCACTGCTTGCGCACTGTATGGAAATCATACAGGTCTGTATGGCCTGATTACGGCCCCTCTACGCAGTTGAAATCGGCCTAGCTAAAGATGAACGCTAGCAAGAAGATTTTGAGGTTGTTTTACCTCTCTTTCTAGTCGCAGCTACACTAAACTGAAAACCCTAGGTGTTGAACTGAACACCATTTTTTTGCTAGGTTGAACACACAAGTTGTCTAGTGCATAGTGAGCCAAGCATATGCCATTTTTGCTCCTTTGAAGTCGACCTGGGCACACCATCTACACGAATGGCTAAGATTAGATCTCAATGGATGGTTGAGATCACTTCAATTTTTTACTATAGGAAAATTAAAATTATCCTAAGTCAAAATAATGAGATAAAGTTTAAACTATGCCTTTGGCCCACCTATGGGTACCCTTGCTAAATTTACAGTGAACCTCTAAATTTAGTTGAACCCTTCCTCCTCTAACTCCATTCAACACTGACTTAATCTGCAATAACAACCAGAGCTTGGCCTCCTCCAAACATTGATAAACTCGATCTACTCAGCTTGCAAACACCAAGATCTTAATCCCCAAAATTGAAGCGCTAATGAGAAGCCAGGATGGCTCTTCCTTTTTCAATCTGAAGCACAACTGAGAGATTTGAAGTCACCCCTCCTCGTCAACTATCTAAGGTGTATCGTTGGAACACCGAAACCAATCTGGGCGAATCAACTAATGTGGATCTTGCACGACCGAAACTACCCTTGTTAATTTCAGGTATGTTCTATGCTTAGAGCAATTTATTTCAAATTTCATAGTTAGCTCAATATCTTTTTCAGATTAGCAATCACATCAGCATTAAAGTAAACTGCAAATAGAACATAAACATAAATTGCAGAAAACAAGCCAAGACAAGAGGACACAAGATGTGCCGCTAGCCAGGGACAAACCCCAATGTGGGGAAACCCTTGATCAATTCTTCCTATATGTCTTCAGTAGTTTAGCAGAGAGAGAGAGAGAGATAGTATATTTACAACAGAAGTCAACACTTAGACTTTCTAGATAAGAGAATAAATCATCTCTACATGAGATCAGTTGAAGACATGCTGCTTCAACTGATTCTCCAAGGTGACTCCTTCACCTATCATTGTGTTGCGTCTCGTCATCATGCTGCACCTCACCATGCTACACCATGTTGCACTCATCATCACATTGCTAGACCTCATGCTGCCACTGTTGTCCCATATTGTTGTCCTACTGTTAGTGATATTACCATTCCATGGTTGCCATACTATTGTCCCACTGTTAATGATATTACCATTCCATGGTTGCCATACTATTGTCCTGACTCCTATTTGCTTGCTCCATCAAGCTTCATTATTGCTCCATGCATCACCATGCTTGCAGTTGTCCATGCTTTACCATGTTGCATTTCTATCCCATTTAGACATGTTGTACCTTAGCATGTTTGGTGTACTAGTGTGCTCAATTGGCTCCAACAGGCTGCAAGGAAAACTGATCCAAACCAATCAACTCCTTTGACCCAACATCCCTCCACCAAACATTGTTGTCATTTGTTTGCACTGTTGTTTGCTACACTCCTGGTTAGGGCACTTACTGTAGCCCTAGTTTCATCCCATAGTCAACAAACTAACCCACGCTGCTTGCTTAGGGTACTGTCCACTCTTGACAGCCCTCACGCAGCCTCTAGTTGTGTGCTATGGCCTACGGCCTAGCACAACAGATTGTTGTGGCAACAAACCTCCGAAAATGTGCCCAAACAACTTCCAAACAACCAGTCTAACAGTCATCCTTCTCGGTCCTCTACAAAGCAAACTTGGACCTTGTTTACATCACTGTTCCAACCCTAAAACAATTTGCACTTGCCTCAGCCACTCGGCCTCCTGTAGCAGACTTTCGATCCCTTTCTTCCACGCTGTCAAGACTCCAGAACTCCTCCTGCTCTCTTCTAGGTTGTTGCAGCTAGGGTACATCCATACCACCCTTAGGACAGTGTATAGGCTTCTCCATAGGGCAACATAGAGCCTAGGGCTTGATATGACAGCGGTTCGGTCTTCTTAGGATCTTAGATAGGCCTCCTCTATACAACGTATAGGAACCTTTCTTCAACTACAAATATATGGCTGTATAGACCTTCTTTTGCTGCGGCTAGGGCATGACTAGATCCCCTTCAACTGCGGCTAGATGTTCCTCTCTTCAACTGTGTCTAGGGCACCTTGATTTGCTGCGTATAGAACCCTTTCTTTACTGCGTCTAGGGCTTCTCCCTTTTGATCTCTCTAGCCACAAAACCTAGGCGAGTGAAGAGAGATCTTAGGAGAAGTTTGTGTGAAATGACTCTAAAGTCATCTCCTTTTATACTAAAACGTTGAGCACTTGGGGGGTTTATTTGGTTGATGGCCGACCTTGACGAATTGTCTTATAACACAAATAAATTCATATCTCCATCAATACTTATCGGAATCGGATGATCTTTAGATAAGTCCTACACCTCTCGATGAGAAGGATCCAAGAAAAATATCGGTTGCCATAAATAAGATGACCCACATGGAGTTTGGCCCTAGTTGCCAATTTAACAACCCTCCTTTCCTTCAAGCTCCAAGAGCTCTCAAAACAGTGAACAAAATAATATCCAAATCATCTTCCAACCTGGACAAGAGCGAGCTCTAGTCTTCTTTTAAATGTCATGGGCTATTAGAATACCATGGGTCATCTTAATACCAGTGGTCCTTTTTTTCCTTTTTTTAAAATAAAGTGACTTTATAAGGTTGTATTCCTTAATTAATTAAAAGTCACTAAATTGTCACTTTTTAATTTAATTACTCAATAGCACATTAGAGATGACATTAAATAATCAAATTAATTGTCTCCTAACTTCTGTTCTTGGAAAGGGACTTCATACGCTCGCCCCTAGCAGCGCCCTTGTTCCAGAGCATCTCATATGGTGGCCAATCATTCAGAGGCAGCTGCCATACTCTATCATCTATCTTCTCTGCTCAACTCAGCCCCAAGATCTTCCCACAGTACCCTACAATCAGGCCACAAAGTACAGATGGCACAGCTACATCTAGATCAGCACAAGGCATCATATAGATGCAGCCAACAGATTCACACGCAAATGGATCTTCAGCTCCAAGGCACCAATTCCCACCTCTCTTTCACAGGGTTTGCTCTAGTTTTCTCAACATTGCCACATTCACATTTTTGTTTACAGGTGTACCCCATCAGCATACTTTCCACTCTTCTGGTGATTTCCAGCCATGCATGCTTGTAATCTTGCTTAACACTGCACCTACCACTTTACCTAACTCTACCCTTCACCTAGTTCCACCTAGCAATTTTTGCACTCCTATACATGTATCTAGTGCAATATAGAGGTGTACAATGTGTATAGGCCAATGTTGCAAACATTCCAATTTTATCGCGAAAAAATCATGAAAATCGTGATTTTTTGGACTCGCCAATGTTTTTGTCGATTTTCACTGATGTTTTGGTGGTATCTTAATTTTGTCAATGTTTGCTGATTTTTACCAATATCTTTTTATTTTTATGATTTTTTGGTTTTCTGGACCCTTGCCAATTTTATCCCAATGCTGATGTTTGCAACATTGGTATAGGTGTGCCAATCTCCTTCGCAATCTTGCTTTCTTATGTGAAAGTTTCTTTGTTGTCTTTTGCACGCATATCACTGGATATTTTTCCTTCCCCTTCAATCAAACTTTGCTGATGACTCTAAACACCATATTCATTATTACTAACTCTTCTTTCTTTTCTCATTAACACCAGTGCTGTAACATTTTGTAGCCGTTCAAGTGGCCTTTGAATTCTTCTGGAAAATTGTCTAATCACTTCACCTCCAAACCCTTCAATTCATACTTACTTCACATTTGGATTCGACCTCATGTCAAAACTCTTTTCTATCTTTATTAAGTTTTGGAAGGTTGTGTATTTTGTTCTTAATAGGCTCGTCTTTTACCACGTCTTTGTTTTCATTTTCTAAGGTCCCTTTTGTGGGCTACTGCTTAACATTAAGGAGCATATGCAACATAAGACAGTCAAAGAGAATCTATTCTTGATATTTGAGGCTGCAACAGAAAGACCAGGCAAAATCTGCATGCAAATACCTTCACTTGTTGCCTGATGCGTATATAATATTCTCATTATATAAGTAAAATCACCATTTTCTATTTTCACTTCCTGCTTATTAGAATGTTGTTTCAACCTTCTATGGTGTCCGCATTTCCCAGCATTCCATCTAATTATCGCTGTTCCAGTAAATGTATAACCTAAACATTGTGGTTGTGACAAATTGGACTCCAAGCCCTTTTAGGCAATTGGCTTAGAAACAGAACCATACCATAAGTGTTCAAGTATCTATTCATGGACTAAATCCAAGTTAAGAATCTCGCACTCCAATTCAATTTTGGAATAAAAAATATCATAGCGGGATAAAAGCCAGGTTGTATAACCTAAATCTTCGAGTTGTAACAAATTGCACATAAAGCCCTTTTAGGCAATTGGTCACAGGAACAGAACCATACAATAAATGTTTGAGGATCTATTCAAGTGCTAAATCTAAGTTAAGAATCTCGCACTCCATTTTTAATTTTGTAATGAGAAATATAATAATGCGAAAAAAGCCAGATTGATCCTTCTGAACTAAATAATAGTTGCTGACTAATACAGATTTGAAGCAATAATTTTTAACTGACCGATAAATAACATCTGACATGGTTACTAGCATTCAAACAAATGAAGAAGATAATTAAGTTTATATTCTAGAAGGTGGTTGATTTAGGCTGAATTTTAAAAGTGCAGATTGTAGGATAATGAACATCATTTAGCTGATAACCTGAATATGATCAAATAGGCACAGATATAACTAAAACTTCTAGTGGAACCCCTGGTCCGAAAGGCACAAAGATAACAAACGAAGCATACATTCCCAAATAGTGATACGAATATATACAAGCCAAAACATATAGAAAACCCCAATGCAAAAGACCTTTAAGTTTAAAACATCCACCAGACCACGGCAGTGCTTCATGTTACTTCATAAGGGGTAAAGATATGCAACCTTCAGCTATAAGCAGATGAACTAAATCTAAACTGCGGTGATTGAAATTTTGTAATGAGCAACTGTGGACCTTCCAAACCACAGTCAGAACGGGTTGCCTAAAAAGCATGGAGCTATGGTTGAACATATCTGGGGTTTAATACACTCAGACAATCGAATTGGAGTATATTTCAGTGATATCATGCGTGGCAATCAACTGATCCAGAGTCTGTGATAAAAATACATCCTGTACATGCAACGGAAAAACCACAATTCCTGCATCCATAACCAACACAAAATTCGAAGATACCCACCTCTATGTATATACGCTTGCAGGAGTCCTAATGGATCAAGGTCTCTCAGTTTAATAGCCAAATCCTTGTGGGCGGTCATTCAATGATCTGAAATCTGGTGACAACTTAACAAAAATCGATTTGTAAATAAAAGTAGTCTGCGGTGAGTACAAATCCTTTAAAGGTTAGCGAGACATACCAACCAACTGAGAAGAGCATTCAAACCCAGATCAGGTCGTGGGGAGCTACTGTATTTAGTCCAGTTTTTGGTCAGGGGTTAAGTATTAATCCAGTTTTTGTTCATGGTTAAGCAAACAACTCACGGCGTATACAATCTGGAAGGGCAGGAGTCTGTGACTGGGTGCGAGGGGTTCAACTATTTTGTGACATGTGGGGCCAAATGAGTGGTTAAATTCCAACCATAATCCACACAGCTTCTAATGTTGTTTTCTGTTGTAGGCCCCCTGTTTTGTGGGGTATCTCACCAAACAAAGTAGCACTTCTGTTTCCAATCTGCCACCATGTCTGCCGCCATTGTTATGGTAGGGCTATATTATGTCATTCCTGAGGTCTTCTTTGTCATTATTATGCTTAGCCACGTACCTTCTGAAATTTTCATGAAAGTCGTAACTGAAAAGACTAGAAACCCCACCTTGGACCCCTTACTAATTTTCGGAGTCGTCTAACGAGCGGAGGAATTGACCGGACACTTAAAATGACTAAAATTTGCAGTTGTCTATAATGAGATTTTTTGGAAGTTTTTCAGGCCGGTTTTTTCAGTGAAAATCTGGCAGCAATTTATTGGAATCGCAAGTTTGATAGCTAGTTTCTGCACAATCAAAGGGTCCCAGGGGTTTTCCAGGGTGCTGAATCCAAATATGCAGTTAAAAACCCATTTTAACTGCTAAAAATCAAGATTTACCTCAATTTCGTCTGTCGTATTCCGTCACCGGAATCTCCAAAAAGTCGCATTATAGACAACTCCCTAAAATTTAGGTAAAAATTCAAAAAATCTTGTAGATATTGAATTGTGTTTTTATGATAGAAATAGATTCAACACCATCAAAAACGTCTAAAACATCTCAAATTTTAAAGTTTAATGACTATAACTTAAATTTAAAAAAAACCCTTCCTAATTTTCTCTAAATATAAACGAAATTTCCATAATTTTCTTTGCTCCGCCTCATTAGACTACACGTAAATTTTCTAGATTTTGAGTGAGTCGCACACAAAGCTCCGCCGCTGCACCTGACCAGGGTCCCATTGTTTTCATGCATCCTTCTAGGAATACGCACAGAAGGCATCACTCACAATCAATGTTTGAATAAATTCCATTATATTAAAAAAAAACCTTCCTAATTTTCTCTAAATATAAACGAAATTTCCATAATTTTCTTTGCTCCGCCTCATTAGACTACACGTAAATTTTCTAGATTTTGAGTGAGTCGCACACAAAGCTCCGCCGCTGCACCTGACCAGGGTCCCATTGTTTTCATGCATCCTTCTAGGAATACGCACAGAAGGCATCACTCACAATCAATGTTTGAATAAATTCCATTATATTATTTTGAGGGACTTATCAAACATATTGTGTCTTTATAATAAAGTTGTAAGTTGTTTAATTTGTAATGTATGATTAAAATATTCTAATAATGTGGCCATACCATTACCGTCTTAGCTCATTTATGTCGAGTCAATTTCTTTGAGTATGTTTCACTTCAAATGGCAGAAAAGTCAGACTTTATGGAAAGTATATGCAACTTTTTTCCAAAAGCCCTGCAATGTATAAAAGGGGATGCAAAGTCTTGGATTACTTTACATTGGTTAGAGAATTCAATGGATGGAATGTCCTTATAATAAAACTGATGTCTCACCAACCTATTAACAATCTATAGGCCCTATACATAACCACTTGGATATCTCAACATCATTTTGAAAAGTCACGCGAGATATATAAAAAGGTGAGATTTTACCATAGTTATTTGTTGTTATCATTTTTCAAACTCAGTGATTGTTTTTTTATCATTTTTCAAAATCAAAGTGTTTTTTTTGGGAGATATATAAGATTACTAGGTGAGATTGGACCATTTCCCTATCTTTTATCATTTTTCAAAGCCATAGTTATTTTTTTGTTATCATTTTTCAAAGTGATATTTATTTTTTAAATCAATATTTTTAAAATTAAAATGTTTTTTTAAAAAGTAATTTAAATATTGGATTTTTTTAATAAAAGTTTTTAAATTATTTTTATTTAAAATTTTTATTAAAAATTGTTAAAGTATAAATATTAAATGAATAAAATTGTATAATTCAAATATAATTAAAAAAATTTAAAGTATTATTTTTAATAAAAAAATTAACAAAAATGAGTAAAATTTATTGAAAATTTGTGTTCGGTTGCAGATTAGTACCTAAGTGTTACGTCTTCATATTCCAATAGAACTAAGTTCGATTCAATATATTATGCAACTTGAGCAAGCTATACAGGCGAAACCAAGACAGACTACACTGATTATCTAGAGACTAGACACTAGAAAACATAAGAGTTTGGAGACTATATTAAACCGGTTGGACTCTTGTCGCATATCTATAGACGATTGACCCAACCTTGATATCAAGATCACATTCTAACAAAGTTGCCAGTGTACGTAGTCATCATCTTTAGCAGGCTAGTTGAGGTCAATCTTAGGCCTTCCTTTATCATCTGTTGCAACATTGGCTTCAAGGCTATCCTTAATTCCATAGCCATGCTTCTAAGCATCCACTTCATCCATCATCCGAGAGAGTTGAAACTGGAGGGCCAATAGTTTATCTGTAATTTCAATTTGAGCATGAGACAATTGAAACACTTTAACGTGGAGTTCATAGTCAACTTGATGGAGAGCTTCGTGGGTATTCAAGTAGTGAGAACAGGGGTTACCCATAGAAGAAGAGCCAGAATTCGAGTCAAATTCCATCTGAACACCTTGAGAATGGGCACGATTCTAATCAAATGACTCGAGCCTTGCATAATGCAATAATTGCCATAATCGAAAATGAATATGGGGAAGTTCCTTATATTTTCTTTTAATCCTGTTATGTTCCATCAAACAATTGCCTTAGTTATAAGTCTAATATTCAGAAATGCAAGATTAAGGGATAAGACACCTGCTTTGATAACCATTGATTACCAAACCAATTTCTTCTGGGGAGCATGCTCAATTTGCCATCATGTTTGTTTCCATATTGTTGCTTCTTAGGATGTGAAAGCAATTCCAAGAATGAAAACTTGTCATAAGAATCTTGATTTTTTGAAGAGTCCTTGCAAGATATTTGTCATTTGTGTTATTTCCCTTGATTATATATTGTATCGCAATCATCGAATTCCCTAGAATAATAATGTCATTCACAACTTTGTCACTGGCAATAATTAAACCTTATAAAAACCCATATATTTCCACTTAATTATTAAATCTTCTTCTAACTCACTTGAGTACCTTATTTTAATTGTTTCTTAAAAATTAAGGAATATCTCTCCCCCTACTATCACCCCTCTATCAAACATTCAAAAATAATTCCAATAATAAATATATAAATTCTATAAAATTATAATAATATTTAAATAACAATTTATTTACATAACCAATCATACCATATTTAGTTTTCATATTTTTTAAATAAAGTATAAAAATAATGCACTTTATATATATATATATATATATATATATATATATAATTATATAATATATATATATATTATTATTAATAATTATTAATTATAATTATAATTAATTTATATATTTGTTTCATCAATTTTTACAAGGTATAAAATATTATAAAAAATTATATTTTTAATTCTTAAAATCAAAAATTAATAACCTTATAAACCCATTTCTAAGTAATAATATCAATGAAAGGCAGACAATATTAAAGAGTTCATTAAACCAATTATTAATGAGGAATCATAACCTGCTAACGAATTTATTTGAGAAGTTGGTCAAGATATAAAAATAGTTAATAATTTAATGCTGAGTATGATTGATAACAGTATCTTTAAATTATTAGAGATGTTTTGTGATCAAAGTCCATCACATTGTTTTTTTTCTCCTTTTTTTTTAGAGTCTTCCACTCTATTATGATGCGTTTTTTACATTAAATTAAATTTTAAATTATTTTATTTAAAATATTTAGATTTTTTTTATATAAGGCAGGTATTTTTACATTATAACCTACATGGCAGATGTTGTTATATAAGTTGATATAATTATTAATAAATTTGTAATATAAGTTGATATAATTATTAATAAATTTGTATAGTATTGAAAATTATTGTAGTTATATTAAAATTTAAAGATTTATCTTAATTTTAGATCTATTTTAGAAGGATTAATTTTTATTTTTTTATTTTTTAAAGAGGTTTGTACTTTAAGAGATTTGATTTTTCTTTACACTTGGTAGATCCAGAAATAAGATAGATTTAAACTAATTCATTTAATAATTTTATTTTTCATTCCTCAAATTCTTTGTGCTATATATTTCTTAAACCCTGCCTAAAAGTTTTTGAATGTTCTTATATCACCCATTAAATTTGAATTTCTATTTATAAAAAAAAATTATGGTGATTTTAAGAAGTCCATTCAGTAACATTATTATTATTTGATTTTTTTATTACTATTAAGTCAATACCTTTTAATGATATCAATAATACCAATATTACATCTTTAAATGGTTATTAGTTTAATATTTTATTTCTAGAGTTTGTTTCCTTTGCTTGGTTAAAGATTAATGGTTAAATA
>APFE030327135.1:206187-237105 GCA_000404065.3 Pinus taeda | reverse complement strand
ACTTGTTTGGTCAAAAATTAATCATTAAATACTTTATTAATAGATTAAAACTTTTACGTGAAAGATTCGATTTCCCATCCATTCAATTGAAATGTGTTTAGGAATTCAACTCTCCTTATAAGTAAAATAAAAATAATGTAACAATTAAATGTAAAGTGCAACTAAGAGGATCCAATTACGGACAACTATCGTTAATTAAACTTAGATTTTAAAGGGTAAGGCATTGCACATTCTGCTTAAAAAAAATGTGTTAAAAACTCCTAAATATGGGAATACCCCAAAATTTATAGATAATCGTAAAATATATGAAAATGATTTATATTAATTTAAAGAGTATGACCCTTTTATTTCCTAAATCAACTAAGAGGGTACAATTACAGATGGCTATTACTAATTAAATTCAGATTTCAAATGGTACCCCACTACACATTCTATTTAAAAAAAAATTGTAAATTACCTTGAAATATGGAAATACCCCAAAATTCATAAATAATCCTAAAATATATCGAAATGATTTCTATTAATTTAAAGAGTATACAATATGCACCATGAAAAGAGTCTTTTATTTCCTAAATAGCTAAACAATAATGAATTATAAAATCCATGTGCCTGACCCAAAATACTTTGTTTCTCATCCAAACATGGGCTCTCACTTCTCCTACAGAGGGAAAATATCTTACTTGAAAAAACATAACAAAGAACTGCCACATAAAAATGAAATTAAGAAAAATGAAAATGTGCAGATAAAGCCAAATGAAAAGCTTTCAATACTTGCATGATGAGTAGTGGATGTTATAAGGTCTGTTGGTGGGTAATATTCGTAAATAAATTAACCCACGACATCCTCACTTTCATTCAGCGTTGAATGGAAGCCTTAACAAAACTTAAAGTTGGCAATATCTTTGACGTGTTAAGGCTTTAAGTCATTTATGGTTACTTATAGTCACTTCTAGGCTTGTTGGTAGAAATCTAAATCCATGGAATCCCATGGAAGTAAAACATTAAAAATAGTTGGTCGATAAGTTCCAATTATAGTTTTACTTTTACAACCCCCGATTGCATTAACTACTCTTCAACTAAATCATTTAAAAAAAAAAATAAAGGGAAATTTCATTAGAATTTTACGTCTTTAAAAATGCTACATTAAAAAAGAATACCATGGGAAAAACCATGAGTTGTTAAAACCTTGAAAACCATTAATGTTTATAGGACACGACAATACAACATCTTTTCCATACTAAGAGAGTCCCATGGCAGTAAAACATTAAAAATAGTTGGTCGATAAGATTGAATTCTTCTATCCAATGATAGTTTTACTTTTACAACCCCCTGTTGCGATAACTACTCTTCAACTAAATAATTCTTTAAAAAAATAAAGGGAAATTTCATTAGAATTTTATGTCTTTAAAAATGCTACATTAAAAAAGAATACCATGGGAAAAATCATGGATTATTAAAACTTTGAAAATAATTAATGTTTATAGAACATGACAAGACAACATTTCTTCTTTACTAAGCTAGAGAGCACCTCTCACACAATAAATATAATAAAACAATAATCATATCAATTGAAAAAACAAAATATGAAATAAGTCATTTTATACTCCAATAAAAATAAATATATATATATATATATATGAAATAACTCATTTTATACTTAAATATTAAAAGATAAAACTTTTTAAATATAAAATTTCAAATAATTTTGAAATTATGAAAAAATATTTATACTTCTAAATATTTAATCTCTCCATATTTTAATATATACCAGATTAAGATGAACCTAAAATGATACTACACATTCTCTTGTATAATAAGTTGTTTTATTTATACAATAAATTGGAAATGGACCATATTTTTTTGGTTTAACATTCATTTCTTAAATAATATTATTGGATATAACTTTATTCAATTTCATAAATCTAATTACTCTTTAGAACTTCTATCTCATGAAAATTACAACGTTGTTAACACTTTCATTTACATTAAATTTAATTATAAAAATAACGTTTTAAAAATATTTAGTTTTTCTGTGAACAAAACCTTGCTAATAAAAAAGAAATACAACTATTATCATCATTGTGGATAAACGTGTCACACCTTTAAAAACATATTCCATAAAAAAAATATAACTATTATCATCATTATGGATAAACGTGTCACACCTTTGAAAACATATTCCACCAAAATGTTTTCAAAGTTAAAACATTTTAATTACTTAATCATGTTGAAATTATATTAGTTATTAAGTAAGTATATATTGTGAGATCTCATACCCATTATTAAAATTGCTTATGTGATACCATTTCTAACCATTGGCTTTAACATCACTGAAGATAAGAGAAATTCCATAAATCAAGTCATAATGTATTGCATGTGCTGCGTAAGGTACAACAATGGACACCTCAATGTATATTAGTGCATGCACATATATACAAGCTTGGTAAGATGGTGCATATATGTGCTTATTAATGGTAATTAACTAGTGCAAATTTAACAATCAATATAAATGTGTAACCTGAGTAGAATACCAACGTATACTAACCTCGTCGATTAGTTATCCAGCAAATAGATGAGAATTAATTGCACAATATATATGTATATAGTTTTGTGTATGGTAAATAAATATGTTTTTATTATAGTTTATCAAAGAGAAACGAATATAGAACACTTGCATGATTTCCATGTAATTATGTAGTTGGATATAAATAGCTTACTATATCTACAAGTTATGATACTTCAATATACAATTTAAACCCTACACTAACATGTTACTTATAATTTCATATTTTATTCCCTTACAAGTTACTGTTGCAACCATGATATGAGTGCACAACTAGTGCATTTATGTGATATAATTAAAAAATATAATAAATATGTTTTCATTATAGTTTATCAAAGAGAAATGAATATAAAACACTTGCATGATTTCTATCTAATTATGTAATTGGATATAAATAGCTAACTACATCTACACGTTATGGTACTTCAATCTACAATTTAACCCTACACTAACATGTTAGTTATAATTTCATATTTTATTCCATTACAAGTTACTGATGTAACCATGATATGAGTGCACAACTAGTGCATTTATGTGATATAGTTAAAAAAATATACAAGAAACATAGGTGTATAAGGTTCATTCATATATTTATGTGTTTAATTTGAGTTCAGTATTATGAATTTAAATTTTTCTTTGTTTTTAAACATAATGGACTATGTTGAATGATGTTGTCATTGACGTCAAAGTAAGTTGTTGATAATCAGTATGAAGAACACATCTTCTTTTGTAGCAAATAAAAGAATTCAAGCCTTGATGAGACTTTGAAGAAGCTTTGACATGAACGCTTTTAATATACGTAGTAGATTGCAAATATAGGAAGTACCAACTTCTTCTTTATCGTCAAGAGTATGTAAGGAAATGAAGCCTATAGCAAAACCAGGATGCCCCACAGTAGATTGGTTAAAAATAATATGAAGGACGATGACATCGCATGCAAGACCACCATGGATTGATTATCATTGTCAAGTTGTTTCCAATGGTAGGCAACATGCCATGTGGTTCCCCTCAGTTGATGAGATATACTCATTTAAAGATAGTGTGCCCCAATGCATGGGCCAATTCACCCAATGCCAACAAAATAATAATAACACAAATAGTGTGATCTTCACCCAAACAATTATGAAGTGGCTCCCCAACAAAAATTATAATGCAAAAAGAGGTCCAAGTCCACCCTAAAATAATTGTTTTATAAGATATTTAAGGTTGAACTAAATTCTTGGGGTATTTTTAAATAGAAGTTAAATTCAAATAAGGTAGGTCGGCTCCCAATAGCCCCAAAGGATAGCTTAGTTGGTCGAGTTCTCGTTGCTAAGTACCTTTTCAATTGGGAGGTCATGGGGTAAAAAAATCATCAATGTCATTGGGGTTAGCCCAACATATTAGGCCAGTGGGTAGATCCCTTCAGGTGGATCTACTCGGATTATTTCTCGTGGATGTAGCAGCCACTTAGTGACCGTAAACCACAGTTGAAAAAAAAAGGTAGGTCGGCCACTCCCTTGTACCCTTTGAAAATCTATAAAAGGGAGAAGACGTTTGCCCTTTGTACATACATTTTTTATCCTCGACAAAAGCTATGAAATTACAAGTGCACATTAGAAGGATAAGGTTGAGCGCAATCCTTTCTTTTTCATCTATGTTTATGGCTCAGTGTTCAAATATTCCTAGGCCAAGTTTCTAAGACCAATAAGGACCTGATCTTAGGCCATATCTAAAGCAAGTTTGGCCTAATTTGAGGCCACATCTTAAGTTTTTTTAAGGTCAAGAAGACGAAGTTTTGTTTTCTCTTCATGGTGTATTTCTCAAGTCAAGAAGAATGAATTTTGTTTTCCCTTTCAAGGGATAATTTTGAGGTTAAAGATTTGTGAGACTGAGCTTTATGCGAAGGCCATTTAGGTTTAAAAGTTTAGTTTCGTATCACAATAGGCAGGTTGAGTATTAGTTTGATGGTCAAAATCAAGATTATATTAGCAAGTTGAATCTTGTCAACAAGAGAAGCAAAGTACAATGTTTAGAAAGTCAATTTTTGTCGCAATCAAGGGTTGAGTTAGCAGTCAATGAATAGGCCAAAATTCTAAGTTTTTTGCATTAATTATTGCATACAAAGCTCAGCTTGTTTGGTGGACAAGGTTATCAAATAATGTTTAGGTCGAAATCATCTGTTTGTGAGGACTAAGTAACCTCATAAGGGTCGAGTTTATTTTTGTTATTGTTGGTAAAATAGACATCCATTGTTGGCATGTCATTCTTTAACTATATAGGAAGTTTGAGCATGATCTAGTATAGGATAAGTTACAGTGGAAGTTGATTCTAGTGTGTGGGAGGACTTGGGATAGATCAAATCTATATTTAGAGAGATTGAGTTATCTTTTGAAGAGCTAATTGGATTCCATGTACCTGGACTAGAACTAGAATTTCAATATGTTATTGGATTCTTTTTTGTCACACATTGTACATGACTATTTTGAATCGGGTTGAGGTATAAATTCTAGGAAGGTCGAACCATCAGGATGCTAAGGAATCCAAGTAAGGGATCTTAGGGAAACAATTGAGATATCTTAAGGTTGGGTACAGGATAAACCTATGGCACATCAGATTGTGTATGTGGAAAATAAATAACAACAACATGATTTTGCTTTTGTGAAAAGGGAAGCATTGAGGAGAGTTATCTCATTGGTGATAGCAATAACAATAGTGGGGTTAATAATAGTATTGTGACAATGTTATGATAGTTGGATAAAAGTAGAGGCAGTACAACAATGTTATTAACAACAATGGTTGGTAGTGATTAGAACAATAGTTATGTAGTACAGTGGCTAAGCAACATATTCAGTGTGATCTATCTTATTCAATTATCTTATCTTTAGGGTAGTAGGGTGGTGCAAGGGAGGAGACCAAAGACTCCTTCACGTTGTTTCTTGACAACATATTAAATCCTAAGGGTGATAAGGTGGTGCAAGGTGGAGATTGAAGTCTCCTTTATGTCGTTGCTTGATAACACTTCAGGGTGGCAGGGAGGTGCTAGGGCAGGTTGGTGCTTGTGCAACGATTTTATGCTTGAAGAGCATTGGAGCACCCTTCCAGTTGGTGTTGGAGAATCCAGGGTGTTGGTGCATCCTTGTAGTTGTTGTTGGATAAACCAGCGTAGAATTTCCCACTATAGATCACTTGATAATGCAATATACTAAAGCAAAATACTTGATCTACTTCTATAAACAAACTTGCGGAAACTTAATCGATTTTGAGCAAGATCAAATAGAACACATATAATAGAGAATGAGAAATCAGTCACATATGAACACAGAAGAATACTTTGGGGAAAGCCTCAGCTAAAAACCTCAATCTTTGTATTATCATGCAAGTGGAAATATGTCTGGATTACACAAAGCTTTAGCTCACAAGCTATCCAACTCTCAGTACAATCCCTCAATACAGCTCATAGACTGAATAGACACAACATATGCCTTCCTCCAGTCCTCCAAGCCTCCTATTTCCTTGCGCAGTTTCTCCTGGGGTCCGATGCTGCCACCTGTGTGAATTCCCACATCACACACTCATCAAAACTTAGAAATAACTACACAATACTCAAGGAATGAATTCCTTCTGCATGCAAGAGACATCCTCAATGGAATATTCTTGCAACTGATAGTACATTTTCCCATCATCTGATCTCAACTAGGTCTCTGACTGAACTGACATGCATGAGTTATTTATGAGAGAATATTCAGTTATCTGAAGTGCAGTAGTTACATGCATGCATGCATTAACTAACTGAACTCACAATCAGTTCGAAAAATTGTTGGAACTAATCTAACTGGACTTAACTCAGTTAACTGAACTAACTAATTACAACTCAAAGTACAACTCATCTTGATCACTTTAATCAAGGGATAACTTCCTCAATCAAAGGGAAAATTGTTGCATGTCTTCACATAGACTTCATGTTTGATTTTCTCCAACTAATTAACTCAAGATGAATTAATTAATTATTTTACAAACAACTGCTAAGATCAAATTCGAATTTTTAATTCTCAATTTTAGTTTAGGGCTAACTAAAATTGGAATGTATCCCGAAATGCTATTTATAGCAATGCTATTTTTAGCACTTCTATATTTAGCATTTATTGTTGCTATTTTCAACACTCCCTCTCAACAAGAAAGGGATTATCAGTCACCCCAATCCTGTCTCTGTGGAACTCGAATTTTCATTTTGATAATGCCTTAGTCAAAATATCTACATCTTGCTCCTCGGTCGAAACATACAGCAACAACATGATCCTCTTCACCACACAGTCTCAAAGATGATGGTACCAAATATCAATGTGCTTGGACCTGTCATGAATACTGGATTCTCAGAGAGTTTGATACAACTCTGATTATCGCAATAGATCACTGTTGGATCCATCCTCTAACCAAACAATCCCACTAGAATCTTCCGCATCCAAATGGCCTCGCATGATGCCTGACTGGTAGCCATGTATTCAACCTCTGCTGAGCTAAGTGCAACTGACCTTTGTTTCCTACTGTACCAGGAAACTATAGTTGAACCAAGGTTGAAGATTCCTCCAGAAGTGCTCTTCCGGTCTAATGGACTCCTTGCCCAATCTGCATCAGTGAAGCCTTGAAGCTTCACTCCCTTTGTCCGTCTGTACCACAATCCATACTGAGATGTGCCTTTGAGGTATTTCAACACATGCTTCGCTGCCTTCCAAAACAGCTTGGTAGGTTGAACCATAGCTTGACTCAGTTGGTTCACCACAAAGCACAAATTTGGTCGTGTGTTCACTAGATACATCAATGAACCCACAAGCTGCCGATAAACAGTAGCAGCTACTACCTCACCTGAAGTAGCATCCTCCTTCCTCCAGTTACCAACTGGAGAAGTCTGCATGGGCTTGCACTTCTCCATGTGGAATCACCTAAGTATCTCATTGGCATAATTGCCTTGAGACACAAACACTTCCCCATCCTTCTGCTGCACTTCCATGCCTAGAAAGTAGTGCATAAGACCCATGTCTTTCATCTCGAACTCTCTTGCAAGGTCCTCCTTGCAAGACTTGATCAACTGATCATCACCTGTCAAAATCAGATCATCCACATAAAGAACAATGATCAATGGCTTACCTTCTACCATGATGTGGTAAAGGTTCACATCTGCTTCACTCTTGGTGAAGCCCAACCCGGTGAAATAGTTGTCGATAGCACTTGGCACATTTTATCTTGTTTGACATGTCTTCATACTATCTTGCACATGTTAGCATGCTCTAGCATTCCCTAACACACCTTGGAAATCATGACCTCACAACTAGCATTACATTTTTCCATGACTTGGGAACCTTACATTCACTAGAACACCTTGGTGCTCCCTGGTTGTCATGCTCTCTGTTATCCTCCACAATGTCCCAAGTTGATGAGGAGATTGACGGAGGTAACCATAGACCAAGATTTTAGTTTGGTAGCTAGCCCTACCAAACCAGAGAGGGCTCTCTCTATGAATTCATAGCTAATAGATGATTGGAATGTAAATTATTTTAGGCTAGATAGCTAGGCTTGGGTGGGCTTTGGAAAATTTAGGGTTTTTCTGCTGGATAAGGGAGAAAAACTAGGTAGCTAGGTCAGAGGATCAAAGGGTTACAACAACAAAGATATAAAGGAGAAAGGTAGCATTACTTTTGTGATGGATCTTAGGGTTTGTCGATGTAGTGTAGTATTTAGAAGAAGCAAAAGGTCTTAATGAGCATGAAACATGAATTCATTAAGCAAGAAAGAAAGTAACACATAATGATTTTTCCATCAAAACATAGCTTTATGCAAAGAATTTTATTTATAAGCTATAAGGAAAACCATTGAAGAATTTATGAATAGAAAGAGAATATGAATATCTTTCATATAAAGGTATAACAAAGAAAAAATAATGTCACAAACTTACTGCACATGAATTCCTAGATAATAGTTGTAAATTGTGTCCTTTGATTTCCAGAAAATGTCGAAGTACAAGCTACAATAGTTCTCTCCACTAAAATCCAACCCATTCTATCACTGACACACTGATACATAAAGACCAAAACAACATCTCCCCACTCTCAGGGGTTGAATCCATGACTCTAGGAACTATTCCATGAGGTGTTCTAACCAAACCCTAATGTCTAGGGAAGTTAAAAACAACTTCTACAATTAACTTTGACTCCAACCTCTCTCATAAATGAGGTCAAATTTACATAAAAACAACTTACAAAGACTAACCACCCATTATTTACATTTACTTTTACCCTTCACATTCATCTACTTCACCCTTTTGACTTTTACCAAAGTCAAACTAGGAATTACAAAAAATTACACACTGAAAATTTCACAAAAATCTCAGAAATTTCCGAGTATGCAGCGAGTTGTTGGAGGCCATTTTTTAGTTCCTTTCTGAAGTCCAAATTTAGATTTGAAGCCTTTTATGTACATATGGGATATTTTTTTTTATGTATTTAGAGTATTTTCTCACTCAAAATGACTCATTTTGGGTTGAGATATGGCCATTCTCCCGAGGTGTCTCCAAGTGTGCAACGAAATGGAAAAAGAGGGGCAAAAAGGTGATTTTTGGCCTCTTTTTTGAAAGTTTTTCAAAAACTTAGCCCCAAACCAAGAAAGTGGGAAAATGGGTTTTGAAAGGGGGTCATAATATTTCCAAAAATGTTGATTTTTCATCATTTGGAGCCTTGAGGAAGAAGCGCAGCATGAGCTCGCTGCACTCCTAGACAGAAAATTGCAAGTCTGCACCAAAACACAAAAATTTCTCCAAATCCTCCCAAAATTTGTCTAGATATGTCTAATGAGGTATGTTATGCAATAATGGATGCATCAGCAAGCAAATCTAGCTTACCCTTCTCCTCTCGGCTGATTAGGGCTTCCTTGAGTTTTTCCTTCAATTGCTTGATTTTGACCTTGGCAACCTGATTCCTTGTGTAATAATGATTGGAAATTTTCTTTTTAAACTTTTTATTCATGTTGGCCTTATCAAGGAGCTTCTAAAGGTGGCAATTTACTTGTTCAAGCCAAAAATCCATGTCCTCATTTATTTCCATGGCAATCCTCTCTTCAAAGGTAAATTCTTCCATTGGTGGCTTTTGTTCTCTTTCCCTTTGAAGTGCCTTCCTAGGATCCATTGTCCTTGGTCTCTTCCTTGCCACATGTCCTTCATGCTACTTAGTGTCCTCATAGTCCACCACTACCTTTCCTTTCATCTTTTATTTCTTGGATTTTAATTTCTCTTTCTCCATGAATAGTTGTTTTGCCTTAGGTTGACTGTTTTCTTGCTCAAGGAATGAAATGATGATTTTGGCCCTTTCCAAATTGTCCTTGAGCTCCATGATCTAAGAATCCTTCTCTTTGATGACTTGTTGTAGGTTTTAATGCTCATCATGTGCCTCCAAGTCAACTAGGTCAAAGTTATGCTCAATGGTATCCTCATCATGCAAAGAAGCCTCGTGATGTGATGGTGATTCATGTTCTGCTGATGTAGTAGGCTTGGTCCCTTCCTCAATTTGAGGATCAAACACAAGGCTTTTGCCTCTATGATATGTCTTGGTCACCTCAGGCCTAGGTGCCTTGGAAACCTCATCATGTTTTCTTGATGACCCCACCTCCATGGGTTGTACTAACATGGTTTGGTGCTGGCTTGGTTAAGTGGTTATATGTGTTTTCAAGGCTGCCTCAATGAAGGTGTTCCATGTCATTTTATTCTCTTTCAACTGATGGAGTACTATAACCTTTATCAGGCTATGTTGAAAGAGGCTGGGATAATGCACTTTGCCTTTCAATTTCACCCTTTTAGACATTTTGGTTAGGCTTCTATACAAGTAGCTAGATAAATTTTGAGTGGCAGTTTTAAAGTGCATGAGCAGTCTTATGTGGTATTGATATAGCCTAGAAAATCTGCCCTCACATGTGAAGGACTTCATGACGACCTTCATAAATGGTGCATATCTCTCCAATAAGTATTTAAATGGGAAAACATATGAGTGAGCTCCTTTGTATTGTGATTTCAAGTAGGCTTTGTACTCTTCTAAGTCTAGGTTCATGCCTTTGAACCAGTTTTCACGATGGTTTGGTATGCCTATAGCTTGAGAGATGGAATCCACTAAAAACATGAAATTGTTCCTTGCAATGGTGATCTTGTCTTCCTTCAAGGTGAGGGAAAATATACTTGTGAGATGCTCATGGTAACCTACTTCCTGCACTCTTTGAAAAAACCCTAAACAATTGACATCTTCAAAGCATTTCATGACAAATGGGGAGGAGGTTATTTCATTGCAATTAGAGGGCTCAAACCTCAGTATATTTCCCCCCTTGTTGTACTTCCTCTTCTTTGATGGTGATGATTTAGGTTCCATACTTCAAACCCTAGGTGAAAGGCAAGCAAAAACAGTGAAATTTGCTATTGTGAGGGAATGAGATGGTATGAAGGACTTAGGAGTTGCTTAAAATTGTAAGGAAATTTAGGAGGGTAGGGGATGATGTCAGTGAGTAGGGGAAAAGGAATTTTTGGAAATGAGTGAGGAGAGGGGGTGCAAAATTCCAAAACACATGCCTATCCTAGAAAGAGATAGGGTAGATTAGGTTTTAGAGGAAAATGATAGAAAATGAGGGGATAAGGTTTTGTGATGGATGGAAATGGTGTATTAGCTACAAACAGAGGTGTAGGGACGACAAATCTAGGGTTTAGGGAAACAAATCATCATTTGAGGATCTGTTGACAGTGTTGGACCTACCAACATGTCAAGGGGTCTCCTCGGTAAGAAGTCCCAATTGCTCAGTTGAGCCTCTATGGAGTCTAAGGTATTTGGGGCCTCTATGTGGCTTTGGGAGCAATCTGGAGGTATGGATGCCTTTGCATCAAAGTGGTGGTTCTTGATCGATACAGAGCCCGAGCTAGTATGTCTTATGGTAGACGATTCTCCATACGGTGACAGAATCCTCCTCTGCGGGCACAACCTTGCTACCGCAACATGCAACCGACTCCTCCTCAGCTCGTTACACAAACCTGGCTACCCAGAGCAACCCACCACACCAATTGAATATGAACTAAACATAGAAAAACATGTCTTACCTCCCCTGCGTTGAGGCTCTCAGATTTCCCAGTGCAATTTTTGTGCACCTCCCCACTATCTTCAGCGAGCTGGGTGGCGCGTTGCAGGTCATGAAGGTAGACCAACCACTCCCAAGGGAGAGCCACACACCATGTTCTCTGCCTAACTGCCGCTCTAGAGGAGCAATTCCTTGTTGGAAGAAGACCCACAGTGAGGCAGGGGAAGCAAGAGCCCACCACCCACTCACACCAGCCTTGGGACTACAATTCCCATTGTTGTAGTTTGTCTTGTGCTCTCTTGGATCCCACGGCTAAAGAGCTTGCTAATTCTAGTTCCCCACATACCTTTCAATCCAAAACCCATCCTGCACCGTCGTCCCAAGCCTCTACCTAAGCTAGGACACTAATACCTCGCTTCTCTCCCTCCCCCAATACTCCCTCCTCATCTCCCATCCTCTGCAAATGACTACCCTACTATCTCCCTCCTGCATTAAGTAACACTCGTGGGAGAGCCAGACTCCTAATAGCCATTAAGTTGGGCATGTTGTGCATGGAGGCCCAACTGGCTCCAGGCTCCAACCCACAGCCACCTGTCCCCTTGATTAGACACCCCATCAGGGTCTTTTAGATCCTTATGTATCAGATTTTGAAGATCCTGCATTTTCCTAGGGTCCAGGTCTGCTTTGGTGTGAAGCTTTGACCAAGCTGACCTAAAGCTTTTATGTGGTGGGTTCGCCCCACAGTTGGCCAACCAGTCTACAACATTATTGCCTTCATGGAGTACATAATTCGTACTGATGTATTTGAAGTTTTTCAGGGCTTGCTGGATGCAAGAAAGTTGAGATTCCAGTCTCCATCTCCTTACCACCTTCTGGGGGGGAGATCCATTGATAATCCTTTGTACCATATATATGATGAGGCATGAGTCCCCCACTATTTTGATTCTTCAATATTGAAGGTTGGAGGCCAAGCTCAGGCCCACTTCCAATCCTATTAGCTCAGTCATGTTATTTGTTGTTATACCACAGGATCCAGAGTAAGCTACCCTTGGGGAGCCTATTGAGTCAAGAATGATGCCACCGAAACCTGTCATTCTGGGATTACCCTTGGAAGCCCATTGAATTAATCTGGAGGCAAATTATTGTGGGGGGGGGGTGGGGGGGGGGGGGGGGAATGAAGAGGGGGAGCGGGCAAGGGAAGTCACGCGATAGGAGTGCTCGAGTAGATCAAAGAAAACAAGAGGTTCAGATGGGCAAGAATCCGGGCTTCCGCTGGGTTAAGGTTCCAATCATCAGGGGATCATGATTCAAAAAGGATGGATTCCAAGATATTCAACATCGTCAAGCTCCATATGTGCATGCTAGACAGGTTTTCTCCATTGAACAGGACCTGGTTCCTTTTTTCCAAGTGTTTCACAAAATTAGACCTAAGGTTAACCACGAGGTCCGGTTCACCACCAAATTGTAGAATTAGTTAGTCTGCTAGTTCTCAAGGAGATCGTGGATGTCATCTAGATGGGTATCTATTGGGCCAAACAGGTCAGAGGTATAATTCCAAACTTCACATGTTATGGGGTAGTCTCTAAAGACATGGGAAAGGGATTCTTTCACTTGCTTGCACAAGATACATATTGACGGGCCAACAAACCCCCTTTTTTGGAGGCAATCCCAAGTAATAATCTGCTTGTGGCCCACTAGCTAGAGGAAGTGAGCAACCTTAGGCCATAGGTTGCTTCTCCAGATGTGTCGCTAGAAGAGGTGATTCAATTGAGCTTGACCATTAGCCTAGATGAGGGTGTCACTCAAGACATCCAGATCGCGTAAACCGAGCCCTCCCATGGTCTTTGGGAGATAAAGTTTATGCCAAGCTACTAATGGCCACTTCTATTCCATGGTTGCCCCACTCCAAAGGAATCTTCTAAACACAGTAGCTAACTAGACATAGATGCTCTTAGGGACCAAGAGGGAAGATAGCTGATATAACGACATAGCTTTCAGAGCATATTTCACCAAGGTGGCCCTCCTTGTCAGGTCGAGAACACGGAAGGTCCAAGTTGATATTTATTGGGTAGCTTATTGCAGATGTCTTTCCAGGGGGCAATGTGGAGGGGGTTGAAAATGAGGGGGACCCATAAATATTTAGAAGGGATATATCTAATTGAAATCCAACAGCTTGGGCAAGAAAAGCTTGGACAGGCCTAGGAGTGTGAAAGAAATAACCCTTGGTCCCTGTCACACACTCTTATTCATTAATTTTTGTGCATTTGAAACTAGTTCTCCCTTGTGTTTCCTTGGCACTCCTAAACACTTTTCGGCATGCATTGGCACACCTTGGCACCTAACACATCTTGGCATGCTGCCTTAGACTCTAGCAATCCTTAGCACTGCCTAACATACCTTATTACTCCCTTCTTAGCACACCCTAAACGCATTGAAACTTCCTGTCACAAACTCTTATTCATTCATTTCCATGCATTAATTTGACCTAGTTCTCCCTTGTGTTTCCCTAGAATTCCCTAACACTTCCTAGCACGCATTGGCACACCCTGACACCTAGCGCATCTTGGACGCATGCTGCCTAGACACTCTAGCATGCCTTAGCACTGCCTAGCATACCATGTCACTCCATCCTTACCACACCTTGACCTCGTTGACACTCCCTGTCACTCACTCTTATTCATTCGTTTTCATAAATATTGACATAGTGCTCCATTGATTTTCCCTAGAAATCACTAGCACTCCTTACCACGCATACGCACACCTTGGAACTTGGTACATCTTGGCATGTTTCCCTCGCACTCTAGCATGCCTTGGAATTGCATAACCTACCTTGTCACTCCCTCCTTAGCATAATTGGAACTCGTTAATACTCCATATCACACACTCTTATTCATTCATTTCAATGCAATTGAAACTAGCGCTCCCTTGTGTTTCCTTGGCACTCTTTGACACTCCCTAGCATGTGTTGATGCCACACCCTAACACTTGACACATATTGGAGTGAATTAACACTTGGGATGTATTGGCATGCTTAACATTCCTTGGAATTGTCTAGCATGTGTTAGCACGTCTTGGCATTCCTTGGCACACCTTGTCACTCCCTAGTTTTCATGCCCTTATAGATAGCCTTACTTTTTTTGTGACTAGGGAACCTAACCAAGTCATTGAAAAATAATGTTTTTCCTAGTCCAAAGTCTACCTTTGTCTGAAATTCCTTTGTCCAACCCCTTATCGCAATTGTAGGCTTGCCTCCTACAAGTCCTATTATAAAATTCTCCTAACACACTTGGTCCTTGGGACACCTGGAATTCACTGACACTCCCTAGAACACACTCTAATTTTTCATTTACTTGCATTTTTACCTAGTTCTCCCTTTTGATTCCCTGACACTTCCCAAGACTCCTTGAAATGCATTGGAACTGTCTGGAATTTTTTAGCACACCTTTTCATTCCTTGGCATGCCCTGACACTCCTTAGCTATCATGCCCTCGCAACTACCCTTACTTTATTTCGCGACTTGAGAACCCGAGCAAATCCTGCCTCGACTACAACATATTGACCAAGTTACATTTACTACAACTAGACTATTCTTTGTTCACCTAATAACTTCCTATAACTCCTCTTACGATACTCATGTTGAATATAAAATCATACAATTTAACAAGTTACGAAGACAAGACTGACATCCAACCATGGTCATAAAACAACTAAGCAGCATAATTTACATGTTGACATGTTAGCACGTCTAACAATCCCTTGGCACTATGTGGTACATGGTATCATTCCTTGCATTCCTTAACATGCTTTGGCACTCCCTAGCACATCCTAGCACTCCCTGGCACCTATCACACCTATAACTCACTGACACTCCCCATCACACTCTTATTCATTCATTTCCATGCATTTGAAACTATTGCTCCCTTGTGTTTCCCTCGCACTTGGCCCTAACAAACGCTAGAATGTGTTGGTGCCACACCTTGACCCCTGACACTTATTTGCATGCCTTAGAATTTAGCATGTATTGGCATGAAAAACATGCCTTGGAACTGTCTAGCATGTGTTAGTACTTCATGGAATTCCCTAGAACACCTTGGTACTCCCTAGTTGGCATGCCCTCATAGATAGACTTACATTTTTGCGACTTGGGAACCCAACTAAGTCATTGGAAAAAAAATGTTGCGCCCAACCCAAAGTCCCCCTTTTTTTTGCAATTTCTTTTTCCACACCTTATCACAACCATAGGCTTGCCTCCTGCAATTTCTATTCCAAACTTCTCCTAAAACACTTCATCCTTGGGAAACCTAGAATTTGTTAACAGTCCTTGACACACACTCTTATTCGTTCATTTCCAAGCATTTTGACCTAGTTCTCCCTTGTCTTCCCTTGGAACTGCCTAACACTCCTCAACTTGAATTAGCATTTTCCAGCATGTGTTAGTATGCATTTTCATTCCTTGGCATGTTTTGACCCTCTCTAGCTATCATGCCCTCACACTACCCTTAATTTGTTTAGACTTGGGAACCCAACCAAGTCCTACCTCGACTACAAAAACTTGACCAAGTTACAATTACTACAACTATACTATGCCGTGTTCACCTAAGAACTACCTATAACTCATCTCAAGCTACTCATGTCCAATCTCAACTCACCCCACTTAGCAAGTTACCAAGTCAAGGCTCATGTCCAACCATGGCCATAAAACAAGTAAGCAACATAGTTTACATTTTGACATGCCATAGAACCTTGTATGTCTAACAATCCCTTGGCACTATGTGGAACATGTTAGCATCCCCTACATTACTTGGAATTCTCTAACACTTCCCAGCACACCCTACCACTCCTTGACATGACCTGGAACTCTACCAAGCCTTAGCACTTCCTAAGATATAACCTTGTCACTCCCTCCTTAACACACTTGGAACTCACTAAAACTCCCTATCACACACTCTCATATGTTCATTTCCATGCATTTTGAACTAATTCTCTCTTGTTTTTCCATATCACTCCCTAACACTCCCTGGCACACATTGGAACACCATGGAACCTGGAACATCTTGGCATGTCGCCTTGGAACTCTAACATTCCTTGACACTACCTAACATACCTTGCCACTCCCTCCTTAGCACACCTAGAACTCGCTGACACTCCCTGTCACACACTCTTATTGATTCATTTCCATGCATTTGAAACCAATGCTCCCTTGTGTATCTTGGCACTCCATAACACTCCCTAGCATGCATTAGCATGCCCTAGCACCTAACACATCTTGGCAAGTTTCTTTGACCTCTAACATGCCTTAACACTGCCTAACATACCTCGTCACTCCCTTTTTAGCACACTTGGACACCCTGGAACGTGGCACATCTTGTGTGCATGTCGCCTTGCCACTCTAGCATGACTTAGCAATGCCTAACATACCATGTCACTCACTCCTTAACACACTTGGAACTCAATGAAACTCCCTATCACACAATCTTATTCATTTATTTCCATGCATTTTCCCCTAGTGCTCCCTTGTGTTTCCTTATCACTCACTAACACTTCTTAGCACATGTTGGCACACCTTGGACGCATGCCACCCTGACACTCTAGCATGACTTAGCGTTGCCTAGCATACCACGTCACTCCCTCCTTAGCACACATGGAACTCACTGACACTCCTTGTCACACACTCTTATTCATTCGTTTCCATGCATTTTGACCTAGTTCTCCCTTGTGTTTCCCTAAAACTCCCTAACACTCCTTAGCACGCATTGGCACACCCTGGCACTTGGCACATCTTGGTATGCTTCCCTATCACTCTAGCATGCCTTGACACTGCTTAACATACCTTGTCACTCCCTCCTTAGCACACCTGGAACTTGTTGAAACTTCATTTCCATGCATTCGAAGCTAGTACTCCCTTGTGCTTCCCTAATACTTGGCCCTCACACTCCCTATCACGCGTTCGCGCCACACCCTGGCACCTGACACATCTTGGCATGCCTTAGAACTTGACTTGTCTTGGCATGCCTATCATGCCTTGGAACTTTCTAGCATGTGTTAGTACTTTCTAGCTTTCCTTGGAACACCTTGGTATCCCTAGCTATCATGCCCTCATAGATAACCTTACTTTTTTTGCAACTTGGGAACCAACCAAGTCATTGGAAAAACAATGTTGTGCCCAACCCAAAGTCTCTGTTTGTCTAAAACTTATTTTTCTAGGCCCTTATTGTAACCATAGGCTTTCCTCCTACAAATATTATTCTAACCTTATCCTAACACAATTTATCCTTGAGACACTTGGAATTCGTTGACACTCCTTGGCACAAACTCTTATTCATTCATTTCCATGCATTTTGACCTAGTTCTCCCTTGTGATGTTATGGCACTCCCTAACACTCCTCAACATGCATTTCCACTGTCTCACATGTGTTAGCATTCCTTTTCATTCCTTGGCATGCCTTGACACTCCTTAGATATCATTCTCTTACCCTTACTTTTTTTGGGACTTGGGAACCCAATCAGGTCTTTCCTCAACTACAACAACTTGACCAAGTTACGACTACTACAACTAGACTATGACTTGTTCACCTAACTGACTATAACTCGTCTTAGGCTACTCTGAATATATTCTTGGACCATTACAATGTTTTATAGTATTATGCTTCCCTTTACAAAACCCCCTTTTCTCTTATGGGTTAATTTTTCTTGAGTGAAATTTCAAATGGTTGCTAATGATTTTTTTCAAGACCTTATATGAAATATTGTACAATGACACTAAATGGCACATATAAAGCCAACAAGATCCATTTATTTATGTAATAGTGTAAGACAGGATGTGTTTATCACCTTATCTGTAGATGCCCCATTTATTATGAGATTCAAGGGATGTTCTATTGTCTTTATCCACATAAATGTTGTAAATAACCTCACATTAACCATGAGTGGTGAGTCCAGGGGTGAATGTGTGAAACTATTAAAATTACATGTTTAATTTCCTTTTATGTCGTGAGGTTGTTCTCGAGTAAGGTTGATGCATCATCACAAGGGAGCATGACACATTTTTGTGGGGAAGCGATTAAAGTTGTAACACAATTCAAGTGATATACACCTCCAATGTAAATGTCATTATTATATGCTTATGTCAGGTTATTAGAGAGGTTATTTATAGACAATACATTCAATGTACTTGGAATTCATCTTTTCATTGCCTCGAATCTAAGATGGATTCGTACTAGGTACACTTCAAGCAAATGAGAGGGGGTGTTAGTGTTTAACCACATATGCACCAAAGCATTGGATGTTGCTCTTAGATTCCCCTTGTTGTGTTCGAAGTGGGTTTACATTAGCATTAAGTTGAAACTAATCATCATGATCTTCCTCTTCTCAACAACATCTGCTAGCTTTTCCATATACATGAGATAGAGCTAGAGGTTCACCTCATATGTAGAAGCCACATTTATTATGAGATCATAGGGAAATTATATTGTCTCTATCAAGATTTGGATGGTTCATTGTCTACATTCTTTCAATACATGTCTAGCTCTTTTTATGAGGGAGGTTCTTGGATTGAGATATTTATATAATGCCTTATGTGACCTTCCCCATTTGAACTCTTTTAAGGGGGTCACCTCCTTCCATGTTTCCTTGTCTACTTAGGGCCAAACTTGACAAACCAAGATTCAAACTTCTTCAACTATCAAATTGGTGAGGCCTCATACCTCATCTTGGCCTTAATGGGACATATTTCTTCAAACAGACTTATGAGGATTTCCCACTGTAAATTGTAGGTTGGATGTCATAGGACTTGTTACCCCCCTTTGTATATGGGTTTTTAGAGGAAATTTATAAATTTTCATTGTCAACTTAGCCTCTAGAATTATTTTCACATTAATCATTTTCTAGCTAAGGTATATGCATCTATATGTAACTCATGGATTTATCATTGGCTCAATCACACTTTTCCTTGGCCATCTAGGACCCTAGGTGTAGGAAGAGGTTGCTTTAGCTACCACATTTAGCTTGATATGTATGATCCATGTGTATATGATATCTTGAATGTGTATTATTTTTATTGTGATCACTTAAGAAATCTATTCTAACTCTTAATGTTTTGCCTATAAATTCTAAGTTGGATTGTCCCATGGTGTTTCATAATTTTACTCAAAGAAGTGTGTCATCTTGATGGTATGGGAATATACTTGGTTATTGTACCCCTTATTTCCCTTAGTCAATTTTATCCCATGTCATTCTATAGGATATTCATTCATTTTCCTCGGGTGAGACCTTTATGATTAAGCATTCATAGATTTGTGGCAAATTATTTCCCCTTTTGTCATTTGTGATGAAAGAAAAGAAAAAAATGAAAGCCAAAATAATTAAATACACACTAATACGATTTATCTAAGTCTAAACGCGAAGGTTGAAGTGCAAATGCATGTAAATTTTATATCTATGAGTTGTTCCAAACTAATGAAAAAGTCATTCCCTAAGTCCTATATATAAGAAAAAGGTGAAGGAAGGAAAATTAGGCCCAATGAATGGTAACCCATGATAATGAAACCCAAGATCTCAAAATGACAACTGCAACTATTTCTAATTGCTTCCTTTGAACACTAAATGGTGTTGTGATGAAGGAAGTATCCCAAGTAGAAATCAACTAGTCTTAGATGAATTCCAAATTCTTGAAATATAATAGTGAGAAAGTGTGGCCTTTGGGTAATATCTTGGGCAATAAGCCACATTCTCTAGTTCAAAGAACATCCTTGAATCCCATTTATTTCTTTTTCTGCCAACATCATTCTAATAAAACAACGATAAAACCTAGTGTTTATGATATAAAATAAGTTTGGGATGGAGAGCCATGTTGAATGCATGGAGGCTTGAAATGGCAAATGGAACACAAGTGGGCAGATGTTGCATTTATCTTGAATGTTTATGTAATAAAATCTTGTTGTGAGGGAAATCACACAAAGTAAAGGAGAGAGGGCATGAGTAGGGTTGAACAACAAATGAACCACATAGGCATTGAGAAGAACACCTTGGAGTGAGGAGCTTCCCTTTCATTGAGAATGATTATGATTACAAAGCTCATCAAATGCATGGATGAGGGTCACATGCTAAGTGTCGTTGGGGGGGGGAAGTAATTAGCACCCTTGGGTGGCTATAATGCAAAGAGTTAGACATAATCCACATTCGATGTGAGTGCGGATCAATACAATATCACTAATTTACCATTCCATTGATTATTCTCCAATTATGGGCTAAGCGTCTTGTAGCCTTGAGGGTTAGTTTAAGTAGCCATGAGTAAGATGTGAGATTTGTCTCCCCATTTTGGTGAGGTCCTCTCTTGGTCCTCTAGGGGAAAGATGCTTGGAAGTTAGGCAATGATGGTCTACCTAAATTACCATCCATCAAAGATGGTGAAGTTTATGGAATTTTCCCATGCATATATATATAAAAGAAGGCCACACATGAAGTGGGTTCTCTCCTTGTGGTTTCACCTCATTGACACAATCATTTATGTCACGCAAGGCCCAACCTATTTTGTTGGAAGACTATTGTTGAAGGAAAAACATAGGAACTTGTTGGAGAAGAAGCAAAACTCCTTGCCATTGGAGGGCCATATTTTGATCACATGAAAGACAATCAATGCTTGTGGGAATATTTGGCATTAGGATACAATGTTAGAGGTCTCATTTGTATGAGAGCTCAATAGCTTCTTATTGGGAGGAGATATATGCAATAGTGCAGAGATGACATAAACAAAATGAAATAACTTAATTGCGAAAACTCTAATATATAATGTAAAACACACCTTTTATAAACAAAAATAAATAAATATTTATTATTCTCAATATAAATATATTATTATTCTAATTTAATTTAAATTAAATCCTTAGATTTATCTGCACATATTATTAATTACACCAAACACATTTTAAAATGAAATAAATTATCATATATAACTAATCATATAGAAATAATTTATCCCTCCAAAAAAAAGATTTTTATCCCTCCAAAAAAATTAAAAATTAGAATTTTATCCCTCCTATAATAAAAATAAAAATTAGAAGTCAAAATGATTTACGGATGGACTCTACCTCTATTTACAAAATTTCACCACCATTATCTAACCATGTGTTACCATGACACAATCCTCAAGAGCGAGAAACAAAACATTTGAAAACCATCACCTTTGTGCACAATCAGCTAAAGGTGGGAAACAAAGTGGTTTCAAGTTTAAAACATGACTTTTCTATCAGACCATTGATTCAAAGTCTACAAAGAAGAAAGCCAAAGAGGTTTGGCTTCTTACTCATTTCAAAGACGTTGTGAGTAGTTCAATAGAGTTTTGGTCCGGCTTGTTACCCACAACAAGCTTCTGCAATAAAACCCTCATACGATCTTCCATATCTACCATTGCTTTACTCAATACATGACTGAGGCACAGGGCTTCTATGGATGTATGCATCTACTTGTTTGGACTTGAATTCACAAGAATTAGAGCGTGCTGTAGAGGTTAGGGTTTATTTTTTCAAATCTACATGCAGGAACAAGACAAAATTACTAGTCTTTTGTGATTTGGAGGTGCTCCAGAACTAAGAGCCACATAGAGAATCTGTGGGCAATGTTAATTCTATTTCAAAAATTCAGAAGCCACGATTTCTCTCTGAAGGACATTTTTAGGCCCAATCACCACCGTACCATCAAGTTATTTGGCACTCTCATCAATTTCTGGTGCTACAGGTAAGATGGATATTGTATGTTACTAGATCCTAACGCTAGCTTTTATATTGGCTTTAATGTGTTTACATTTTTTCTTCGTACTCAAGGAAAATACTTATTATGGATAGGCCAGACAATAATGGAATGCAACAATGAGATTGAAAATGAATTACTGATAGAAGAGATGAACATCGAGGTTTTTCTGCCCAAATTCTCTTATGCAAAATAATTGGTTTGCTTCAGATATTTTTTTTGTAAATTTAATTAGATTAGATTTGCATATTTATTCCTTTTTTTTATGGCCCTATACTGGAATGATAATTAAAATAAATTGAGGCAGAGTGACAATCAAAACAACTTCTAACTTAAGCACTACAGGCTGAAATTAAGAAGCTGCAGATGGATTTCAGCATCTTTGGGAAACATGGGACGATAAAGAAAAAATTTCTTCAAAGTAGGATTGGGAAAATTATGGTAACTCCATCTCAATGGCTCGAACAACTCCTCATTAACATGAGGATATAAACTCAGAAAATTTGGATCCCTTGTTTGCATCTGCTTTAAAGCAAGTTTCCAATCATCCACAGGTCTTCTCCTCAATGTAGCGGCTGGTACACGTACGGCCAGGGGCAAACCTTTACATTCATCTGCAACTTGTCTCCATGTATTCACTTTATCTTGGGGAATACCATGGCCTTCAAAAGCTATCTTGCAAAACGAATCGACGGCCTCATCGAGGAATAGGGTTTGTACTTTCATGGACTCTTGTGCACCCATTTCTCCAGCCAAAATACAATCTTGCTTCCCTGCTTAAGACAAATGCCATGCCCAATTGATTAATATTGAAGAATCTTCGTAAATCGTCTAAGAGCACAAGAAATTTCTTGTCCCGCAAAGCAGAAAACAATGACGTCTTCCTATAATCAACATCATTATAGCTTGGTAATTCATGCTTGATTTCGTGAACAATACAACTCTGCAAGTCGGCCAAATTAGGGAATTGACCAACTTTAACCCAAATCACAAAATCAAAGCCTCCTCTATTAACCTTGAAAACGTTGTATTTTTTTTAGCAATGTTGTTTTACCAACCCCTCCCATTCCATATATACAAATTACATGAACGGCCGACTCTCCTGTAAGCAAGCTCAGTAGCTTCTCAGAGTTAATCTTAGACCCTACCAATCCAATGGTTGGCTTCTCCTGCAAGAGTACTATATATTGCTATTGCAGTGTAGAGACGACTAGCATCTGAATATAGAGACTGAACTGTATATCATTAAGGAGACCCTTAAACAGCTCATCGGAAGTTTTTTTCCAGGCTTTTATCTGTTTTGAGACTTTGCACTTGGAAGGGTCGCAATCACTACATTTCCAAGGCTGTAATGAGCATAATTCCTTTACCAATTTCAGCTTTCGTCTCATCAAGCCAAGATTTCAGCATCCACAGCAGCATCTTTTTCTGAGCTCGGAATTGATCATTTATATGCTATATGAGCACTGAATAAACAACAATCTGATTTGCAGGTTGAAGTGCGTAATCTCTAGGAAAAAATTATCTAGTATAATAATAAGGTAAAATCTTGGATTTTGTGGGCTCTTTTCCTTTGGCAGAGTTTAAAACTTGGCAACCCTAACTTGGATGTCAATGTCAGGCTTTTTTTAGTTTTAAAAACCTTTAAATCTATTATTTTTTGGTTGAATGTTGTCACCCAATACTTACGAGCTTTTGGATTTCTCCCTTGACTGCGTTGTATCATTATTTCTGCTAAACTTGCCAACTATAAATACCTCTCACTTATATTAGGAAACTTACTGTGCTTGGTTTTTGGTTTTTGAAAACATGATATGTTTGCATATGTTGAATACTTAAATACAAATGTATAATGTATACTGCCATAGAGATCACCGAACTATGCCTCTTAGACCACGGTGCCTCCACTCTAGCTTCTCATGTCTCCACTTCTACTAAATTCCAAAAGTAACAAATTTCCACTATGATGAAAACTTGTATACTCTCTCTCAAAACCAAATGTGTTGGCCCTAAACCCTCCAGTATAACATGGAAAAAATATGGGGTTTAACAAGAGGGTAGACATGAAAGGATTGAGATGATTGAGGGAGGAAAATAATTGGTACTAAAATAAAATATTATTGATAGTAGCAGATTAAATGTGTATAGAAAATGATGCATAGTGCAAATCAAAACATACATATAATTATGATAATGGTACATTCTTTCTTGCAATAAATAACAATATGAAATCTTTAATTAGCAAGGGGATATTACAATTTTCTCTCTCTCCCGAGATAGGTAAGCATAGGGAACATATCCAACTTAGTGCCAAACTCCATAGAATCCATATATTTTTTATACAAACTCATTTTGGTTACAAATTTTGCAACTATATCAACCTTAGACTCTGTCAACCCTATAAGGAAGAAGTTGGTTGATGCACCATTAAAGTCTTACATACATTACCTTCTCCATAGAAACCTATGAGCAAAATAGTGCTTTATATTTCCTTGCCATTTTGTTTGACAATCAATAAATCTCCTCAAATTGCCACCTTCTAGCTAAGCTGACCAAGCATGAAGTTTGTTTATTCTAAATTGGTCCATACCCATAGCACTCAACGAGCTCTACAACTTTAAAAGACATGTTTCACTATTTCATCTATTTAAAATGTAAGCAAACCATTGGTTAACCCTATTTTAATATTTTATGAATTGCATTGGCAACAAGGGACTCATTGATTACAAACTAGCCTAAAACTTGGGACTTGAAAGATGTTATGACTTCAATATGGTTTGATACTATTTTATCCATCTGTCATTCTTGTCCTAAATTTTTTGACTCTTGCTAATCCTTCCTACTATCTGGAGGTAACTCATATCCCTTAATGTAGTTTGTTGGTTTCATAGTAAAGAAGTGCTTGTCATATACTATCACCAATCTTGCTGATTAGGTCTGCTCACCTCTACTTGTATATTAAAGATACCATATTTTAGAATAATAACTTATGAAACTCCAATATAGTAGTGTTTCGATAGATATAAAGCATGGGGAGTAAATTTCAAGTTATCTTTTTGACTAAGAACCCTTGTTCGTATTCCATAGTCTCATTGAGTCTTAACCCCTTCCTAGAGATTTTTTTTTGTTAGAATTAGGAAGATATCCTAACTATCAATGAAGTGAGGGAAAGATCCAAATATGGCTCACAACCAACTCCCAAAAGGTTTCTTTTCCTTTCAAATTTCCAAGACAACTTCCTTGAAACAATATGCTAAGCATACCAAATTATTGCAAATATTGGCAATTCTGGAAATATAAAGGATCCAGCTTATCTAAAATGTTAAAATCCCTAATGATACTGACTGCATGTACATCTGTCTCTAAATGGTGTCTAACTAAAGTTGTCAAGGAGCCTTTTCATTGATTTCCCTTGTCATACACTCACTATTGTTGAAATTGTTGTCGATATTCTAATTGACTTTTAAGTGAGAGGAAGGTCCAAATAGATATTACAATTAAATCCCAGCTATGCCTTGGGCAAACAACTTTAAATTTCTAATACATCTACCTGGAAACAATTTGCTAAGTATTCTAGTTTCTTGCAAGTATTAACAATCCTGAAAATTTAAAGATATTTAATGTATTATACTCAAAAGGTCCCCTGATTCTGGGTAAAGCAATAGGCATCTCTATAGGATAGTTTAACTAAAACTTGCCATGGATATAGGTTCTGTAAGCTCTCCAGAGGATGAAGAGAGCATCAAATGGTAAGAACAGGCATGACAAAATGCCACCGGAAATAAAATCCGTCTTTAATCAGCTCACAAATGATGCCATGAAACTAATGGATGGTGGTGATTTCAGTGAAGTAAATGATTTTCATTTCGACTGTCAGCGTTGGAATTACCCTGTTAGGGTTTAGACAGTATGGGTTTATCTAGTGTGTACTAGTTTTCTCTGGTGTTATGCATGTGTTTCTTGTGCTCAACCTTATTTTGGTAGTCATACGTTGATTTTTCTTACATGATATTCCATTTGCATATTTTCTTTATAGGGCATCAAAATCAACTTTGTACATGTCTGCATTTTCTATAATATAATGTTTAGATGTGATAGTGGAGGCTACTTATAGTTAATTGGTGTTGGATTACTATTCTCTAGATTACTTTGCTCATATGTTTAAGCCTTGGTGTCTCATAAATGCAGATGTATAACAAGAAGGAAAGGATGCATTTGAACGAGAAGTTGGTAAGTAATGTCACATATTGTTCCCCCCAGTAAGTTCATGTCACCTGTTGTTCCCCCCAAAAGGGATAGAAGCAAACTTTTCCTATTGTTCAGTTACAACACTTTAGGTCTGGGCAATTGGAGTTTTTACAAGGGATCAATTTCCCCTTTGCTGGTAATTAGGCTTCTTTTTAGTCATATTCCTTTGATTTTTGTCATCCATTCAACCTGTTTACCTGCCACAACTTTTCCCGTGCTTGCCTTTAATTTATTTGAAACTAATTTGCTTTTATGAAACCAATATTTATGCTAAATTAGATTTATCTTCTTTTTAGTAGCTTTTGTGACCTTGTATATTTGTTCTTACAACCAAATTCGTAAAATCAAGTGCATGGGAGATTGTATGGCGATGTATATCATGGTTTTCAATGTTCTAATCTTTGATCACATATTTGAAAAGAGCAATGCGAACTTTGACCAATTTTTTGCACGATGTCACCAATTATTGTCTTCTTTCCCACACTGAGTCAATCATTTCAAGACACACCAACTACGAGGTGTATGATACACCAACAAAAAAACTATTGTATATCCTAATAAAATACTAAAAATCGAATTGTAAGGTTAAAATCTGTGTTACCATGATACGTACCAGCCAAATTGTTGAAAACCCAGTATCTGGAAATGGCAAGGATACATCAAGTACAAAAAATGTATTAATATTTTTAAAATTAAAACAAAAGATATTAAGAGTTTTGAATTAAAACCATTCATGAATCACAAGATCCGAACTAAAGTTATTAGGTAATTTATAAATCTGAATATGAATGTTGACTTGAAGTTTGATGAGCTATGCAATACACTCTTACAGTAGGACAGATGGAAGAAATAGATCGATAGCAATAGTGAGACAGAGGGTTCAGAGCAGAGCTTTGCAACCAGTGTCAATGGGAAAGGCAAATGGTTCAAAAAGAAAGGTGAATGTAATGGTGAAGATACAACTAGAAGTTAGAAGAACATATGCCACTATAGCAAGGTGGGCCATATGAAGAAACATTGTAAAAAGAGGTTGGCTGATCAGAAAAATGGTGAGAGAGGGCCTCAGTAGAAGGCTTATGTTGGGTTCTCATAGCCCTTCCTCCAAGGAAGAAACCCATTGGTGGAAAATGGGTATACAAGGCCAAGGGAAATGTACATGGCACACATAACAAGCACAAGGTTAGGTTGGTCGGAAAATGGTACTGTTAGCAAGAGGGCATTGACTATGAGTAGAACTTTGCTCCTACAACAAAGATGAGCACCACCCAATTAGTTCTAGCCATGGAAGCATAGTTTGGTTGGAAGATCCAACACATGGATGTGAAGAGTGCCTTCCATCAGATGGAGATTTCAAGAAGAGGTGTATATGCATCAACGAGAGGAGTCTTGGGTTCCAGTGGAGGAGCATCTTGTTTGCAGATTGAAAAATACTTTATATAGTGTAAAGTAGACACCTTGGGCATGGTACATTAAGGTTGACAGATACTTCGATTAATAGGGTTCCAACAAAGTCCTTCAGATTCTAATTTGTATGTCAAAAGTGTTGGTAATGAATTCTACTGGACATTTATGTAGGTGACATTATTAAAATAGCTAGTAAGGTTAGTGCTATTAAACAAATGAATTCTAATCTGAAAGATTTTGACATGGTTGAGCTAGGCATCCTACATTACTGTCTAGGTGTAGAAGTTTGGAAAACAGGGAGAAACATTTTTGTCTCACAAAAAGAAAAATGCTAGGATTTTACTTGACAAGTTTAGAAGCGCAAAATCTTATCTACGCTTGTGGAGATAGGGCTAAAACTTTCAGCTAAGACTGACTCTAAAGCAGTTACTGAGTCAATTTTCAGGCAACTAGTGGGGAGTGTGATATATCTTGTTGCCACTAGACTAGATTTGAGTTATGCTGTGAACTTCATTTCTAGATTCATGACAGCATCAAATGTAGATACTTGGACTATAGTGAAGTGAGTGTTGATATATGTGAAAGAGACACTTGAATATAGAAGCAAAGACCCTAGGCTATGTTGGAATAGAAAATCAGATTGGGCAGTTTGTGTGGATGATAGAAAATCAACTTCTCGATATGTATTCAAGCTTTGCGTGGGTGTAGTCACATAGGTTGGCAATAATGCATCATGCAGTAGTTCCTTCATTGAAAAAAATAGAATATCAAGGATCAATGAAAGGAAAATTTGAGGTAGTTTCGCTGAGGAGGATGCTTTCAGAAATGGTGTTGCAGAAAAAGCCAACACCCCTATTTTGTCACAATCAATGGGTGCTCATATTATCCAACTATCATGTTTTTCATGAGCATACCAAGCATGTTGAGATTCACTACCTCTTCATCAAACACCTTATAGAGGATGGATCTATTGAACTGCATAATTGTACCACAAAGGATCAGACTACAAAGATTTTCAAAGAGTATTTGGGTTCCAATAAACTTGATGTAGTTAGCAGATTGACTAGTAAGAGAGGGTGTTAAAATAAATATCAGGTTATAATAGTCAATTAGATATTATACATGGGCATTAATAAAGTCAATTTCTACTTTAGGCTATTTTATACTTTTATTCTTTATTTCACTTTAGTGTATTTTTTGGTCTATCCCACATTCATAAAGTGGATTCGACTTGACTAGCTTTTAGACCTTTATATCATTATTAATGCAATCTTGATTTCTTTACATGTTCTTGTTCTTGTTACACTGAAGATGTGGTGATAATTAGATACCCAAAACTTGTATAGAGCAGTGGCAAAAACATGTATGGCTATTGAGTCAATTGTTATGTGCCCTAAATATCAGACAACTTTTTTGCAAATTTATGACAAAAGTCACAGATCAATGCAAATTTTGTCTAGCCATTGTGTTATGAAACCAGCTCAAGAAAAGATAGAAAAGATAGATCAATGCCTTAGAATTCAACCTCTTTGAGGGGGGAACCTCCTTTACATTACATAAATGAACAATTCTTGGATGATACAAATGACAAAACCTCTTTTCTATATATAGGAGTCTAAGGAGTCACAATATAACCCAACCGACCTAACAATAATAATATAAAGCCACAAAAATAACAATAGAGGGATTCTATGGGGCACAGTAATAACAATATGGGGATAATAGGGGCACAACAATATTAATAGGGGTAGAACTACAATAGTAATGGGGTAATCACTAGTATTATAGGGACCCAACATGCTCCTCTCCTTCAAAAAAGTGTTGTCCTCAACGCTTGAGTAGTTTTGGATGCTTCTGTATTAAATTCTCATCCTCCCATGTGGAATCTTCAACGGATAAGTTCTCCACTTGATAAGATACTCCGAAATTGATCGATTTCGTAGCTGTCGAGTTCTTGTTTCTGTGACTGCTTCTGGTTCCAATATAATTTTTTCCTTCCTCGTCAAGTTCTGGCAATATTGTTTGAACTGGGAGCTTGTCGTCTATAACCTTCTTTAAACATGAAACATGGAAAACTGGGTGCAATCGAGAAGCTGCAGGAAGCGAAGCTCTAATTTGTATGCCATAGTACCAATCTTTTGCAACACCTTGTACGGACCATAATACTTTGGTGATAATTTATTATCCTTCTTAGCTTGCTTGAGGGACCTTTGCTTATATGGTTGTAGCCATAGAAATACCCAATCACCTATAACAAAACTTCTTTCGCTGCGATGTTGATCTGCCTGTTGTTTCATTCTATTCTGTGCCAACACGAGGTTATCCTTTAAGAGTTGGAGGACTTGTTGTTGATGTTCGATGTGATGTTCCACTGCTTGAACCTTAGAATTTTCTCTTTAATATGATGTGATGGATGGTGGTTCATACCCATAAAGTGCCATAAATGGGGTCATTTTTGTTGTTGTATGGAAGGAAGTGTTATACCACCATTCAGCCAGAGGCAACCATTTGACCCATTGTGTCTATTTATCGGATACAAAGCAACGAAGATATCCTTCCAAACATTTGTTTACTATCTCAGTTTTCCCATCAGATTGAGGATGATAAGATGAGCTATGAGCTAACTGAGTACCAAGACAAGAAAATAATTTTGTCCAAAAATTTCCAGTGAAAATGAGGTCTCCGTCACTTACAATAATCTTTGGGTTTCCATGTAGCTTTTGAATTGTTTCCATAAATGCAGTAGAAATAGTATTGGCTTTAAATGGATGTGATAATGCACAAAAGTGTGCATACTTGGTAAGTCTGTCAACTACCACCATGATGACACTCTTTCCCTTAGACTTGGGTAAACCTGTGATAAAATCCATTGAAACCTCCTCCCA
>APFE030327135.1:170837-200646 GCA_000404065.3 Pinus taeda | reverse complement strand
ATATTATTATGAGCTAATAATATTTGACTGTTCTATATTTAGACTGAGCAGTCACTCCGCTGTGGTGTCACTCCATTGTGGTCTAAAAATATAAGTCCATCTATTTTTCCCAACTTGATCAATTATCCATAAACAGCAACCTGCAATTCATAGACATGATCCATATGTCTAAAAATAGACTTGCGCCAAAAATAGCCTGCGGGCCCACTTAGTGAAGGCGACTCCTTTCCACTAAGCTCCATCATCTTGTTGCATTCGAAACAAGCATTTCTTGTTGCACACTTTTCAACACTCCTGGCCTTGCTGAATATTTCTTTGACACAGTTGTGGAGGGGGTAGACAAGTTGGTTGTTTTTCGCTAGGAAACTCGACTAGACGTGAACCTGTTGTAGGAGGGTGCATGCTTCATCCGTAGCATTGATGATTGTGCCTTTGAGGGCGAATGTGTCTATCATTTTCTATTTGATCTCAGTTGCATATGTTATGGAAGGTTCTAGCAACTCCCTTTATGTGGCAACAAGGGTCTGATTGAACTCGCATTGGCAGAAATTAATTCATGACATGTGTTGGGCACCAAATCTGCTTATCTTTCCCTTACCTTTTCACCCATATTTCCATCCTTTTTGCACCAATTGATATGCATTTATTGTGATAAACTCATGAGGTAACCCTTCTTTCTTATGTCTCTTGGAATATTTAATTGATGAAGTAAAGTCACTAGGGTTTTACCTAGGCGAACTACTAAAACTTGTTATTTCCTTAGATTCCGGTGAACAAGTACCACTTTCACAGCATGTAGCAATATTTCTGTGATTCAAAACAACTATTCGAAACCGTTGTGAAAGCATAACCAACTCACAACTGTTTTCCAGCTTATTTGGGATCGTTTATGTTCTCGCTCTCTCAGAAACTAGTTGTTGTTTTGAACTGTTGTATATTTTGGGCATTTAGTTGCCAGGTTTTAGGGAATATGTTATTACCCATGTACTGTATAAAAAGGGTTTTATTCCTACGCAAAGGGTTAGCCACACAAATATATGTATTGTAACAACTCTTTTATAGATTAATATAGTACAAGCAGTTTTGTTGTTCTTTCATTAGCTGTAAATTAACACAGCCCTGATCAAAGAGCTGGGCCCACTCTTCTTATCAGGTGCTGCATATTTCTTTTGTGTATTTTCCTTTACCTTTTGTGTGTTTATTCTTGTTTTTGTTACAGATCTCTATTGATTGTTGTGAATGCTTTTTAATTTCTACAATTTATTTTCCATTACTGTTACAACGATGCTTTAATTTCTTAGTCATGAATCCTTGGTTGATATGAGATTGTAACCTTGCCCCTGCATATACCTTGCGCATTACCTTGAAAATTGTATGCACCTGGATTGATGAATTAATGTAGGAAATGGGTGAATAGTCTATTCACATTCAGACACCAACATTTTGGGTTGTTGTTGGGGAAGGCGAACAAGGTGCAAGACACAATCTGTATTGACCATAGGATCAATCTCTCATCTTAGGGGGGAAGTGCTACCCTACTCTAAGTCTTAAGCGTAGTATTTTTTATTTTTGTTGCTTTCATAATTATTTGGCCGAGTTGCTTGCTTTGGTTAACTGTTCTAAATTTTTCTACATTGATAAAACCCAATCTCTCGTCCTTGGGAGGGAATGGTCTTTTGACGCCCTGCTCCAGGTCCTGAGCTTTATATTTCCTTGTATGTGTGTTCTTTTCTTGATTGGTTTCTTGTTCTAGGGAGGGAATGGTCTTTTGAAACCCTGCTCCAGGTCCTGAACCGTAGATTTCTTTTTAGTTTCTTTCCTTTCTTAAAAATCAATCTCTCATCCTGGGGAAGGAATGGTATTTTGACACCCTGCTCCAGGTCTTGAGCATAGTGGCTTAATTTAGACATTTTCCTCTCACAAACTTGCATGAATAGAGATTTAAATAAAGGGGCAGAGGAAGATTCCCAAATAAAGGAGGATAGGATTTGGGGAGGAATACTTATATCCAACAAATCATCACAAAAGTTGAATCAGAGGCATATTCTTGTGCCGCTATAATGCTAGGTACTTAAGCAAAATTTGAGGGACAATCTGTAGAATAAATAGTGTCTATAGTACCCCCTATTGATTCAATGCAACAAACCCTTCCAACAACAGAAGATGTATGCAGTAGTGTACCTCACGAGGAGTACCTCTACTGGTAATAAAGGAAGAAGAAGTTGCAAGTAGAAGATCTGAGGGACCAACCCATTTTAGTAGGAGGGAAGAAGTTGTAGAGAACAGGTCTAAAAAATCAAGCCATTATGACAGGGAGGAAGAATTTGTAGGGTATTCATATGACCAAGCGATAAAGGGAGTGTTGTTAAAGCAACTCAAACTTCTATGATAAGCTCCCCTCCATCATTCCCTGCAAAACCTGCTGAAATCCCTAGTGATTATTGGAGGGTATTCATGGCACCCACAACCTCTACTATTGACTTCCCAAATGAGGATCTTGGGAATGGTTCACCAAAAAAGCCCATTCCTTTGACAGCGTTACCTAGCTTTCATGGGCTGGCTTCTAAAGATCCCAACACATTCCTGTTTGAGTTTGATATTTTGTGTCTGGGATATGATTACATAAGCGGCGTTCAGAAACTGAAAATATTCCCTACTACATTAAAATGGACAACCCTATGATGGTTTATGGGTTTATGAGGAAAGGCTATCTCCACATGGGATGGTATGAAAACCTATTTTCTAGAGAAATATCAAGACTACTACAAATCTCGGCATATTAAGGAAGAAATTTTCAATTTCATGCAGAAAGAAGACGAGAATATGGAGGACTATGTGGAACATTTTAAATACACCTTATAGAGATCAGGTCATTCTACCCTGGATAAGGACATTTTGAAAGTTATCCTTCTCTAGGCCTTTTGAGAACACTCTTTAGAGTTGTTAAACATAGGAGGAAAGGGAGACATATCAAAAGAGGACTTTGATACCATCTATCTGAGCTATGCATTCAGTGCTCGAGGGGAGTTGCAAGGAATAAACAAGGGATTTAGTAAAAAAAAGTATCTAGTGGGGGTGTCACAAAGGTAAAAATTGGAAATATGTTGGATAACTTAAGGACTGATATCCTGAGTACCCTGTCTAGACAGATGGAGACATTACAAGTAAAACATAAACATATGGAATTGGAAAGGACTATGGTTATATTTTGCCCGAAATGTAGAAATCTGAAGCATCCATAAAGTGAATGTCCATTGAACTCTGTAGAAGAATGTGCAATCTACAAGTTGATCCGTGCAACCAGTTCATGCCCCTCCTTGCTAGGATTGAAAGTGGTTTTTCAAGGGACAAGTGAAGAGATGGACCAACTGTATTTTATGGGATCCAAAAATCCATGGAAACCTTGGCCACTAAATGTAAATCAAGGTATGTTTCTAGACCCATCTTAGTATTTCAATAATTTTAATATGGGTACTCAGTCTATGCCTTATCCACTTATGTGGCCCCAATATTAGTTTCCACCTTGGTAGCAGTGGGCTCCTCAAACTAGTTTGAACTCTTCATAGACTTCGAATTAGTGTGGACCCTCTCCTCCTGGGCAGTTTCTCCAGTCAGTACCACAACAACAATTGCAGTTGTCCTCTAATGTGCCTCCTAGTAATCAACCAGTTCGTCCCCAACTTCCTATCCAACCCAATCGGAATCCTAACAATAAAGGGGCTCAAAAAGCTATCACCCTCAACCTACCTTCATACAAAATCTCCACCGCAAAACTTTATGAGATGAATTGGAGATCCGGGCAGGTAGTAGATGCTCAACCCTCACCTGTTATTATTGAACAAGTTTGCAGTGAAGAGAAAGAACCAGTTGAAGAGGAATCAAACCAAGTTAGTAAAAATCAAACATCTCCTCAATCGCTAATTACTTAAGCATAGTGAGCTGACCCGACTTATCCGGAAAGATTGGCCTTGAGTAAACAGATCCCTCAAGCTGAGTTTGACTTGTTAAAGGAGTTACAAAATCTGTTTGTCAAGATTCCCCTGTTACAAGCGAGGGATGTACCTATATATGCAAAAACGCTCAGAGAATATTGTGCTAAAAAGCCTAAAAAGAAATAAATGGACCCACTCACCATTCATGTGATGGGAAAACTATTAGATTTTATGATGGGAAAAGCTATTCATGTGAAATATGGGGATCCCGGGAACCCAATTCTAACTGTGCAAATTAATGGAGTAGAAATTCCAAATGTGCTGGTAGATTTGGGTGTTGCCATAAATGTCATCATTGTTGAAGCTATGCATGCACTAGGTCTTCGAAACTTGAAACATACACCAACTGTGTTAGAGTTGGCAGATCGATCTACTGTCAAGCTAGTAGGGAAGTTGGAGGACATTACAATCTCAGTTGATTCATGGCATTACCCTGTGGATTTCCTACTGCTGCAAACATAACCCCCAGCTGGTGGCCATCCCCAGATTCTGGGAAGACCATGGTTGGAAACCACAGACGCGTACATTGGATGTCTTTATGGGCATATGGTTATCTCAAATGGGTAGGTTACTAAAAACCTTATGTTATACCCTCCTGTAGAACCTAGCTCATGAGTGAAGCTAGCTGGATGCAAGAAACCTTTACCAAGGGAAGAATCTAAACTTGAAGATGAGGAATTAAGACTAGTCCTAACTATTGGGCAAGCCCTTCAGCTAAAAACAGAAACAGAAGATGACATAATTACCACTTTCATTAGTGATCCATGTTCAGTTTCAGATTCGAATCAACAAATTCTATAATTTTTCTTAAGCTGTGAAACACGGGAAAATATTGAAACAACAGATGGATTTGAGGAACTACCCACAATTTTGTCCCATGGCAGTATGTCTATAGAGATAGAGCCAGGGAAGACCCTAAATATTAATCCAAATATGTCAAAATCCCAAACAAAACAACCCCTAGATGTTCTCTAAAAATACAAAGAAGCCTTCGCCTGGGACTACACAGACATGAAAGGGATTCCTAACAATTTATGTACCCATCATATATACATCAAAGAGGATTGTCGCCCTGTAAGATAGCCCCAAAGGAAAATGAACCCTGCTCTGAAAAACATTGTAAAGGAATAACTTCAAAAGCTACTGGATGGAAGATTTATTTACCCCATTTCGGATAGCCAATGATTTTCCACGTTGGTGATTGTCCCCAAGAAAAATGGTAAATGGCAGATATGTGTGGATTACAGAGAATTAAATAAGGCAACACAAAAAGACCATTTTTCGTTACCATTAATTGATCAAGTATTAGATACTTTGGCTAGGAAGATGTTCTTCTCCTTCTTGGATGGATTTAGTGGGTATAACCAAATCCGGATAGCTCCCGAGGATCAGGATAAAACAACTTTCATGTGCCCTTGGGGAACTATTGCATACCCGGTCCCCCCATTTGGTCTCTATAATGCGCCTGCAACATTCCAAAGGGCAATCCTAAGGATTTTCTCTGATTTGGTAGATGACAGTGTTGAGATTTATATGGACAATTTTACTCCATACGAGGACTCATTTGAAGAAGGGCTAGTAAATCTGGAAAAAGTTCTTGAAAGATGTAAACGGATGCATGTCTCTTTGAGCATAGTAAAATGCCACATGATGATGGAAGAAGGAATAGTCTTGGGACATTTACTTTCAGCTGTTGGAATTCGAATGGATCCATCCAAGATAAAGGTAATATTACACTTCCCAATACCTAAAACACCCACGCAGGTACATAGCTTTATTGGTTGTGTTGGTTATTATAGGTGCTTTATAGAAAATTTTGCTAAGATAGCACATCCACTTTTTCAATTGCTGACAAAAGATGCAGATTTTTTGTGGACATATTATTGTGATGCAACCTTTGTGAAAATCAAGGAACTTGTCCATAGATCTTTGATCCTTCGAGGGCCGAAATGGACATTACCATTTCATATTCATGTTGATGCCTCTCAAACAACAGTTGGGGCAGTTTTGGGATAACAAGTGGACAAGATGCCATATGCAGTTTACTATGTTAGTAAAAACTTGGCTCCTAAGAAGTTAAAATAAAAAGTGACTGAAAAATAATTTCTTGTGGTCATCTACGCCATCAACAAGTTCCAACATTATATTACTGGGTATCCCACCTTTGTACACACTGATCATATAACAATCAAGTATTTGATGAATAAACCCATTACTACTGGTCGTATTACAAAATGGTTGTTGTTACTTCAAGAATTTGATATTACCATAGTAGATAAACTGTTATGAAACCAGCTTCAAGAAAGATAGAAAAGATAGATCAACACTTTAGAATTTAGCCTCTTCGAGGGGGCAACCTCCTTTACATTACATAAATGAACAATTCTTAGATGATTCAAATGACAAAACCTCCTTTCTATATATAGGAGTCTAAGGAGTCACAATATACCCCAGCCGACCTAACAATAATAATATGAAGCCACAATAGTAACATTAGTGGGCTTCTATGGGGTACAATAGTAACAATATTGGGGCAATAGGGGCACAACAATATTAATAAGGGGTATAACTACTATAGTAATGGGGTAGTCACTAATATTATAGGGACCCAACACATTGATAATAGGATGACAACCACTATAGAAATGTCCTTGTTAGGGCACATTGTTAGACCTAGACTAAAGTTGACGTAGGGAAGAAATAAAAAACATCTGCGTGTCCTTGTGTTTGCAGATGCACGGAGTTGTGTGCAACGCATTATTGTCGTTTTTGCATATATTCGGTGGCTGATGAATTAATTCCATTTTTTTTTGTTGGAGTTATTTATTTGTTTTGGGAAATTATTGATGAATTTTGTTAATTAATGATCAAGACTATATTAGGCATGAAGCTAGCAATTTTCCTACCTACCAGAAAACCTTGAGAGTTGCCAAAACACTGTCCAATTTTGTTCTAGAAAGCATTTTAAAGATTTAATTCTTAGAATTATGTGCATGTTAGAATTTACCTTGTGATTTGTGAAAGCCAATAGACTTCTAGTTTTAATTAAGTAACTCAATTAGGTTTTGAGGCAAAGGGTAGATGTGCTGGAATTCTTAGCTTGATAGATTTTTCATCTTAATTCCACTAAATCCTTTTATCGATGCAAAAAGATGGCAATTGAATAGAGTGGAAAGATTGTTTTGATGCATTTATGAAAATATGCCCTTCAAAATGAGGAAAATGAGAGTATGATGGAGAACCAATAAAGACCTAGACCTAGAGATGAAGTTGAAGATATGACATGTAACTGGGAACTGAGTTACCATCCTAGACAACCAACAATCACTATGGTTGGTTACCCAGGTGCCTTAGTGGATGGTGGTAAATTGGTATGTGGTCTTAAGAAAATTTTTAGTCATCTTTGTAAAATTTGGAATTATTTTACTAGGGGAGATTGGGGGGATTTGAGTAATGATATAATGTTTTATTCAGTGTTGGGGCATGGAGGAGTGGTGGTAGAGTGGTAACACTCAAATTTTTGTTTCATTAATATTTGCCACTTTATATGTGACCAACTTAATGTTAAATGTTTTAGTTAGATGTGAGGTGGTTAAACCATCCTACCCACTAGTGTTGGTATATGAATACGTCACCTAGGTGTTTTAAGTCAATTATTATTTATCCTCTCTACACCATTCCCTATGTAAATCATGCACCTTAATTTTGTAGAAATAATTGCCAATCAAACTTCTCAAGTTTCGATGACATCAACGACTACATTTTGTATACATCTTTATGCTTTTATCCCCTCCATGCTCACATATAAAATTTAATATTTAGCAGTCTTATTCTGGGAACTTGAAAGGTCCAATTATTTTGGATACCATTCTTGAGAAAAGAGAGAATTTTGTTACAAATTAATACTATGGAAAGTGTAATATATATTCCTGCTGAAATTTATACTGCAGACATATTTATGAAACACAGGGGCTTTTGCATGCAATATGTTACCGTCTTTTCCTAAATTTTCAATTATTTAAGCAAGAAGATGTAGCCATATTCTCTAATCACTTACATGCACACGAAATTGCAATGCATGGATATAATATGATTGGGAACATCATAACATCATATCCTTACAGCTATCTTTTTAGTTTTTTCTTATTTGCATTCTCTACTTCGCTCATACACAAGGGAATATGAACTGGTGCTTTAAAATATTACATTTCCATTATGATATACTAGGGATTTACGTTTGCAATTTTGATCTTCTTATGATTCTTTATGTATTATCCATCCGTGCAGTGATTGTGTTGCTCCAGCTAATAAATTGCTTTTTCCAATAGTTAAAAAAAAGGAAAATACCACTGTAGAATTCCCACTCAAGTATAATTGTTTATTTCCTTGGAAACTATGTAGGTGCTTGATAAGGATGGTGGATTTTTTTCAAAAGGTAAGATGGGCAGTGGAATTGGGTGGTCAATCCATGGGGTGCCCTATCATAGTGGAGATTATGAGTCAACCCTGACAATTGCTTATAGAGGTCAGTGAAATTCTTAGATTAGTAGGGTTTTTATATCCACTCAGTAACTCATTTTTGTTATTTTGAGACATGGTTTAACATTGTCATTATATTTTGTGTTGGTTTTCACCAATATTATACATGCTTTGTGAGGAGTGGGGGCTCTTCCTTGAAATAGATAACATCATTTGACGCTTGGGGCATATGATTTTAAGGGAATCATGGAAGCTCGCAGTGACAAGATCTGGGTCTGCTTTGTTGTTGAGGTAATTCCATGGTTGCAAATAAGATAATTAATTCTCAGACCTTTGATTCCATGTAAAGCTTCCTCTTTTATTTGTGTTTGGTTGCTTGAGCTGACCCTAAACGTCAAGAATTAGCATTTGGATTTATAATAAGAATAGTGTATGCAATTTATTTTAAGCTTGAGAGTGTTTCTAGAGTTGGAGAAAAGTGCCAAACCAAACAAATTGCTACGGTTGATGCTTAATAACTAGCAGTTGGAGCTTGTTCTTGGGAATTTGATCATGTATTGTTGTAGACCATAAGATACTCTAGCTATCATTCTCTATATTTCACCATATGTGCTCACATATGTTTTGGCATATAAAATTATGAAGGCACCCTAGCTTGATTTGTCGTGTTGTGTAATTTGGCAGTTTCATGGTATTTTTGCACAATAGTGACTTCTTGGATTTGAAGTGAAACTCTAACAATGTAAAAAGATCAATATTGTTCTAAGAACCACAAAGAAATTTGAAAATATGAATTTTGATATTCAGTGAGCCCTGGACATGCATGTTACTAAAGACTATTTGCATTTAGCCAAAGATTAGGTAAATCAATGAAATTGTTTTGGGAGACTTAGTACCCTCACTCAAAGATATAAATTAGAATTATCGAAGTGTAGGAATATGCACAAGAAGAAATAATATAGAACTATATTTGATGGCTTCTCCATAGGTACATGTGTAGGAGGTTGTGTGCAATCAGGTCAGGCTGTAATGCAGATTTTAACCTGAGAAATGCGATTTTTCCACTTGGCATGCAATTTTGACACTTTGGAGTGCATTCTTTGTATGGAATATGATGTTTCATGGGATATAGGATAGACCCTTTTCCTTATCATCCATCAGGTTTGCAATTTATGATCATGGCATGCATTTTTTAAAGCAAGTGGACATTTTGGCACTATGAAAATAATAGATAGAAAGCAAATTCGTTCTTACAAAAAGCATATTTTGGTCCATGGGAGTATAAATCAAGGTAGGAGATGGTGACGATGAGAAATATGAGTAGGCTTTCCCTTAGACATGGCATGAGAAAATATCATCATAAAGGCTAACTTGGCAAATTACCCATTCCAAATACCTCCAAGTATGGAATTAGTGATCAAGTTTGACTTTGTCAAACTCAAAGATGGCATATTGCAAGGTAGGATACTTAATGGTTTGGGAACTTGTTTTTAATGATTAAGGCCCAGCAGGAGGATTGTCATATTTGACACTATAAAAGATATTAATGTTGAGGGCTGCAAATTACTTCCTTGATCACCAATTGGATGAGAGGAATGATGATCATATTTGACTTGATCAAGGGGATAATATGTATTTATTGGAAAATAAACGTTGACTTTGCCAAATGGTCAAGGTTAGAAATTAGATAATCATTTTATACTTTGTCAAAACAATCTACATTGAGGATATTGTAACATCTGTAAGACGTGGATTTTTTGGGGTTTAATCCTCCAAAGTTTGCAATAAGACAAAAAATGATCTCTGACGGTAGTGCAACATATGGGTAGCCAAGGTTGTGTCATTCATCCTTTTCCCTTTTCTATAGATCATGCTTATATGTTAATACTGCAACTAGAAGTTGTTATTGATTAGTTTGTATCTATATTTCATGCAGTAGAATTATTTCCCTTTATACTTTTGAGTAAAGAAAGAGTAGGAGCCATGATTCATTGTGTATCCTCTCCTACTCTTTGTAAGTTTAACACAGTCCAAGATATCATGTTTAGAATATTATGTTAAGAAGCTTTGTTTAATCAAGCTCTTGGTTGTTTTGCTTACATGGTCCATTGATGATTATGGTTTGAAGTGAAAGTTGGTTCATCCTAAATGATTTTATTCCACATTAATATAGAAATTTTTTTGATTTGAGTTAGAGTATATATTCTTATAATTGGAATTCCCTACTAAACCTATCCATCATTTTCAATAAATTTGGCATCTATGTGCAAGTAAAGGAATCCATCACCCAATGGGAAACAACTAGTCCTAATTGAGATCCATCTTATTAGTCATTGATATATTCAAAACCTTGTTCTGTGATCTAAAATATTGCATTTGAACTCAAATTTGCATATCAGAAACAATGGGAAACCACCCTATAGCTAGAAAGCCTCTAGCTATGAATATGAATTCAAACTGGGACCAACCTTTAAAAGGTTGCTTAGCTATTGTAAACTCTATGACCAATCCTAGATAACATGTTTAACTTCATACCTGAGACAAAATGTGGAGAGAGATCTTCAATTAGGGTAACCTCTGAATTCAAAGACATGAGTTGCCTATTTATATTATGGTACAAGTTTTTGATTCAAAGAGATGAGTTTTCAAAAGTTTATATCTCGGTGGAGAGCATAGTCACAAGACATGGACCCAAGAAACATTGGGCAAAGTATAAAAAAGAAGACCAATTTGGATCCCCCAATAGAAAATTGGCATAAAATTCCATAATTAAAATAGATTCTAAAATAGTGGTTTGCCCAGTTGGTAAAAGTGAGATGTTGAAATTGCCCATATTAGTGTTCAAGCCTCTTTGATGACAAAATTTCATTTGTGCATATGGATGTAGCAACACAAAAATAATGGCTGGAGTCAGATGCAAGTTATGAGCATCTTTTGGCAGAATAAATGCGCCCCCACTCACAATCTCTTAGTGGATACTATTGGTTTTGATTTGTCTTGCTTATCTAGCCACATTGTGGTAAGAGGAGGCTAGTTTAGATTCTCTCTTCGAGACATACAAAAAGTGAAATTTTGTCAAAATATGTTAGAGTGGTCATCTTTATCAAACTTATTTTCCAAAATTCAGGGTCAAGCTTGTTGACTAGCTCAGGAAAACATAATTAAGCTCATTACATCTTGGTCGAAATTGACAAGATTTGACTAAGCTTGGCCCAAACTCAAACAAATCAGACATTTAGAAACAAATTTGGGAACTCTTATTTTAATGTTGGATTGTAAGCATAGAGTGTAGCACAAAACCTTAATGCCATACATAGATGATTTATTATAGAGGACAATAGAAAAGAGGCTATGGTTTTCTTCCTTTTTACTAAAGAAGTGAATGCCATTTTATTAAGTGCATAATCAATCATGTTGGGTTCTTTTGTTTCCTCTACTCTTTGAGTACATGTGGACACATGTTCAAATTTGTAGATTTCATTGCTTGTTTTCTTTTTGCTTATCATCTTTATTTTCCCCACCCCAATCTTATTCTCTATGGATCATTTTGTTATCCCCTAGATCTATTCTATAAAGGTAGAGGGGGATATGTTGAAATATGTAACTAGGTTTGGTCTTCATAAATATGAAATATACTATTGATTATTTTATATTGTAAAAAGAAAAGAAAAATTATTATTATTTGTGTAGCATGGGTTTCATGCTCAAGGTCATTTTATTTATAGTCAAGCACCCATTGAGTGCTTCTAGGGTTTGTCATGAAGTCAAGAAGTCAATAGAGTCATTTTCACATGAAAAAGACCCCATTGGGCATCTTGTAACATGTCAAAAGAATTATTTTTGTGTATAAAGTGTCAAAATACCCCTCCAAGGCCAAGTTGGTCTGGTAGCTAAGAAGTCAACCTCACTAGGGCATGTACTCCTCCTTGGAAGCTTATATATCTTTCCCTCCACCCTCTTTTCATAACTTCCATAACCATTAGGTAGAGACTTGCAACATCGATGTTGCTTTGCTTGTTTAGTAAAATATTGTGAAAACTTTAATTTATTAAAAGTTGTAGAATTTACAATTTATGATGTTTCAAGGTCTAATTTTTAAAAGTCTAATTCTTTAAAGGGTGCTAGCTCAATGGAAGAGCACCTGCTTTACAAGCAGGAGGTTGGTGGTTCAATTCCATCATGCCCTGATATCCATATGGAATGGCGACGATCAATTTTTGGTGATGGAGGCTCTTTTTACCATCACCAATGAGCTTATGGTGACGTTTTTCGACCCTCAGCAAAATATGAAATGGTGACGGTCAACGAACGCCACGATATATATGCATCAATAGTGACGACCATGAAAGGTTCGTAACCATAAATCGTTGTTGTTGATAATAAATGGTGACGGTCATTGTCTGTCATTATAGTCATTATTCGTGACAGACCTTGAATGTCACCACAACACCTATACTTTTGATAGTGCAACTTTTGGTGACGGTCAATGAACGTCGCCATATATATGCACCAATAGTGATGGCCATGAAATATCCATCACAACAAATCATTGTTATTTATACAAAATGGTGATGATCACTATCCATCATTATAATCAATATTCGTGACGGACCTTGAATGTCACCATAACACCTATACTTTTGGCGATGCCGCCATTGGTGACGTTCAATTTTTGGTGACCGAGGCTATGGCCCATCACCATTTCTCATATGAAATGGTGACGGTCGTTATCCGTTTGTTGGAAATAATACTGAGAGGGGGGGGTGAATCAGTATTAACAAATCAATAACTTTTTCATTTCCATACTTAGATTCATATACGCTACTTCAGTTAAGGGAACCCACGTGTACACGCAACTGTGTCTAAAGCAACTAGCATATATCCAGTAAACTTATGATTCAGTTAATCCATTAAATGTTGATCTTTAATCAGTGCATCAGAACTTTATTAACCATATGAACAGTAAACAGGGGCAGTAAAATAGAAGAGATCATCACACATAAGAAGCACACATGAACACCATGATGTAAGGTGGAAACCCAATGCGGGTGGAAACCACCTGCTGTAATTCATTTCCATCTTCTTTTAACAAGAAACTTAATTTTACAATATTTATGTACTGGTGCAGTCTTATACCAGTACGTAGGCTTCTACCTGTAGAAGGCTACAACCTTCTCTCGTTCTCCAGCTTCTCCTAGAAGGGAGCTTCGCTTTTGTACTAGCCGATCCATTTACTAGTACGTAGGTGCCAACCTACTGAATGCTCCAACCTTCACTCATTTTCCAGCTGCTTCTGGAAGGGAGCTCCCACCCCCTGGATTTTGTACTGGTTGATATGTTTACCAGTACATAGGCACTGGCCTATAGAAGGCTGCGATCTTCTCTCTTCCTCCAGGGACCACATTTCATAAATTTTCAGACTGGGTACTCCTAAAGCACAACACCATAATCTAAAGGCCACGTTTCATCCAATTTTCATACTGGACCCATCAACAATATTGAAGCACAAAATCGATCACCACTACAATACATCCATCAACTACACCTGTATCATTGATCTCTGAAGCGCCCAATACTAAAACACTGAAACCCTATCAACAACACAGTCACCAGAACACAAAACATACAACAGAACTTTGCAATAACAACCAGATCCAACTGCAACTTCAAAATATCATACTTCACATTGTATACGCTACTCTGATAAACCCAACCTACGTGTACACGCCCTTTTACCAAAGCTAACCCGTATATAGATATGCAAATTCTAACTTATAACTTTGCAGCTATTCCAGACATCAATTATACCCAGAACATAACATTTACAGAATAAACATGTGTCAATAATTCAGATCTAGTCTATCCATGATCAAACCATATCATGATAAAACATTCCAAGTCTTAAGATCTCGATCCATTGTTCATCATCATCCACATGGGTGCATCCTTGGTTCAGATCAAGCAAAGCATCACAAATCCATTACATGCATACTAGATCTCACACTTCATCAGATATTCATCACTTGCTCACTTGCACTTCTTGGCCTAATGATCTTCTCCTTATATAGGTTCACGCCTCTCTCAATACCATGGTCCAAAAAACCATTTAGGACCAATACCTTGGACCCAATACCTGGGGTCAACACTTCAGACCAAATACCATGGACCAATACCAAAATACCATGGACCAATACCAAAATACCATGGACCAAATACCACAAACCAAAACTTAGTTTTCCAACATGTACATGCCTTTCCTTCTGTGAACATGCGTGTGTACGAATATGCACCTTTTGTTCTGCTAACCCGCATGTATACACACTTTCATCAAGATTAACCTGCGTATACCTCTCTCTTGACCTGTTGCACTATGATCTATCATCTGAGTTAGTTGCCACCAAGGACAACACCTGTATCATACCTCTGAGTGAGTTGCCATCAAGGACAACACCTGTATCATAATGCCAACACCGTCATTATAAATTATTATTGGTGACGGACTTTGAATGTCACCACAACACCTATACTTTTGGTGACACAACCTTTGGTGACGTTCATTTTCTGGTGACAAAGGCTCTTTTGACCGTCACCAATGAGGTTATGGAGACATTTTTCGTCCCTCACCAATGTCCTTTTTTCTTGTAGTGATGGGCATGGGAATGAACGATGTTGGAAACTACATCCAGAGCTTTGTTCCAAGAAAGATAAGAATGTTATGCAAACAAATGCAAGGTAAGTAAGGTCGAAAATAGGACTTGTTGTGTTCTTAAGGCAACCTTCAAAGAAAAGTAGATGCAAAAAGAGAACCAATAAGCCTAGGAGAGGCAGAGATTGGGTAGACTGTTTGTATAGTTTATTGCTTTGTAAATTGTAAATACCTATTGTTGTTTACCTGTTTTGGGTACTTTTTTGAAGTGAACAAGAATAATCACTATGAGAAACAAGTATGTTTTTCATTGACATGTTATGTGTTAGCTTGTTTATAAGTCCAAATGTTTAAGGAATTTTAGGATGTACAATGCTTGTCGTCCAAGTTTGTCTACATTTTTGTCATGTACTCACTGATACAAGTGTTCAAGATGAAGTTTTTTGCCAATAGAATCTTTGTTAAAGATTGTACAAGAAATGACTATGTTTTTGTAGGCAAATCCAATGGAGTCATTGAATTTTTGAAGCTAGAGTACTTTTGTGTACAGGGACAGTTTGAGGACAGTAAAACAAAGTTTTTATCAATTGGCAGGCATTGAATTGCTTTTGATTTCCAAGATGGAAATTCAAGTTTTTATTCAACAATGGAACTTCAAGATGAATTTGTTTGAGCCATGAAATATGGGTTTAAAGTGAATGTTCAGATTCCACTCATCAATGATTTTATTCCTAGATAGTGATAAGAATTGTGGCTCGATTCTTAACATGGCAGGAAGGTCTTCATGCAAAATATATGTGCAGTACCTTGATTGGATTTTGAAGGAAACCAATTGAAAACAAAGCATTAAGGATTGAGTTTTGGGAAGTTTTGAGGTTCAACCTCATTTTATTTACTAGGAGAGCTAAACTTTTGGCGTCCAAAAGTTCCTAGTGGGCAGGGATGATCCGATGATCAAATTTTAGCTAAAATATGATCATGCAAAGAATCATTAAAAATAAGCGTCAATTTGAAGTGTTCGTAATTATGAATCCAAAGGCACTTGTTTCACCTCATTCCGATGGTGTATGACAAAGTTATGATGTTCTGAAGTTTTCGGGCAACAACTAAAAAATTAATAGGTTTTCTAACTAGGCAGCCATACTACTGACATCATCAAGTTGACTGGGTAGGTACAAACCAATGAGAATCTTCCAAGTGGCAGCCCCATATTGGTGTGAATTGGCTCATTTTTATTGGTTTAAGTGGTGGATCAATGAGGGTATGCCATGTGGCCCAACCAGAGGCTGCCACATGGCACCCAATGGTTGGCTAAAATTTGTTAAGGGTCGGATAAACTCAGCCATACTAAAAACTACAACCTCTCATACAATAATCAAGTGCCTTACCACTACACCATAGGGGTGGTTCTTACCCCATAAGGGCTTTGAATCTATTTAAATTTTAAGTGGAGTGCATATATGGAGGAGGGGTCAGGCAGTCAGCCCCGACCCTCAGTCACTTGCCATTAACATGACCATCGACGCAAAAGGTGTGTGGCTAGGCATATATCCCAGCCACAAGGGCTCCACAAGACCATAAGAATAATTCCAATGGAGCGCTAATGGAGGGGGGCTTGTTTCTAACTCGGCCCTTGGTCATATACAACTCCAAGAAACCGAGCGCTACGAGAAGAGGTGTTATGATGGGGAGCGACGGTAAGCTCAAGCCCTAGGCATATGGGTTCTCACAGGACCCTGGCACATGGTGGAAAGGGCTCCAACAATGTGGGCGAGCGGTTAGCCCCGCCCCTTGATCACATCACGCTGATATGACTAATAACCCAATGGTAAATGAGCCTAGGCTGGCGTGGTCGGGCCGTTGGCCCAACTGTCGACCTTATGGGCCACATTACTAGAATTTTCTACATAAGGGTTATTGGATGTTTTAATGGTCCAACAAATTGTATCTTCAGTAGGTGAATTTGTCACCTTTGCAGTGGAAAACATGGAAACTTTGTAGCTCTGTTAGACAGTTAACCCAGTTTGTAGGACGGATAACAGAGCAAGAGGTTTCAGAGCTCGTTAGAGCCATAACTTGGTGAGTTTTTGACCTTTTGGAGCTCAAGAAGAGTCTAGATAGGGGTTTTTGGAAATTATGGATCCAATGGCGGCCTATATTTTTTGATTGGAGCACATATAAAGAGACATTTTGTAGGTTAAAGTCTATGGGTGTATGGATCAATCAGTGTTTTGGAGGAATTCTTGAAGGTGTTTGAGGAAGGAGAAGGCCTTGTAGGGGTTTTCTTACCTTCAGAAGTTTACTGCAACTACTGTGACTTGTAGGGTGCAACCCATTTCATCTTTTCTCACTATGTCTTATCGAGGAAATCTTTCTTTTTTGTACCTCATTGTGGAATTGAAGTACTTTTATGTTCATGTATGCTCATTTTTAGATGGAGTATTGGGTCTTTGTAGGAGACACCTTTTATTGTTGATGGTTTCATGACTGCCTGTAGGTTGTCATGTTGTTTATAGTAAGAGTTCTTTGCGTGAGAACATTTCCTTGAAGGGGAAACTAGCCACTTTTTTTATCAGCAAAATTATGTACTCTTTTTCACTGAATATATGGAGCAATCTATCTATGTTGGCAGGATCGAAGATGTAGCCTAGGAGGGGTGAACTCTGTCACCAAATTATTTGTTGTTGCTCTTCATGAATTCCTGTATGAGTTAAATGATGAGATGTTTCTTATTTTTTAAGTTTACATGAAAAACTAACTCTAAGTCCTTGAAGAGACATTTGAAAACCTGTTTTGTCATAAGACCCATTTTTCCTTGCAAAGTGTCAGAGAACGATCAATTTTTAGGAAGGAGAAGTGCTCTTCTAGTTTTAGATCATCCCCTCTCCTTACTCCTCTTCATATCTCCCATTTTTCCTTCTCCCTATTCCTAATCCCCTCCTCTTTGTTGGTTTCCCCCTCCCTCCCTCAAATATACCCTTCCCCTAACCGATTTATTTGTCCACCTTCTGTCTCCGTCTACACCATCTACCCTTCCCTCCCCTCCACCTTAGAACCTTTGTTCCCTCTCTAAATCCTAACTGACCCCGTCCTTAGACTCATCAAAATATTTTGTACCGGGACAAAGTTTTGGTCTATAGCCCTTGGAGATGAGAGATAAGCTCTCCATTAGAGATAAACAAATCCCATCTCTCACACACTCAAAACTAGGTTTCTTTGGAAATTCAAGTTTGGAAGTAGTGTATCATCCTTGAGGCCTTTAGAGGTACAACCCCTAATGTGGTATCCAGATGATAATTCTCTCTCTGATTTGTACGGGTTTAGCCAACCCCTAAAAAGAAATTTCTTTGAAACAATTCATCGAGGTCCACCATATGCATATTATATTTCTTCACAAATCAACATTGGATGGAGATAAAGTAATATTCCTTCTAAAACCCCTGCTCCCTCATTGGGACTTCTTCTCACAAGACACCTTTGGGTGTTCACGGGTTCTTATCTCAGGCTATATCTAGCTATGAATTTTCATTCTCTCAACTAGGTTATTTTACTTGGGTTTAGTTCTAGATTTCTTCACTATAGATATGAACCAATCTTTTCAAGGCACAAATATGTATGTTTCGTGTATTGATTAAAGGCATTTATGGGAAAAATTCTTCAATATTATATAGATAGTCCAAAACAATACCTTAATTAGAGGCGATTTAAACTTTACTTTGGGAGATTTTGAAATTTGGGGAACCTCAACTGTAGAAGGCCCCCTCTCGAATTACTTCATAGACCTTCTAGAATGTGTGGGACTCCTTGATTTCCTACCCCCTAAAATTCTCCCCACTAGGTCAAACAATTAATTTGGGTAGGCTAAGGTATCCAAAATACTAGATCAATTCTTGATTGACAAAGCCTTGTCCGATCAATTTTTTAATGTTCACTATTGGGTCTCTGTTGGATGAGATTCAAACCATTACTATATCCTCCTCGAATTTGCTACCTCTCCCTGAAAACTACCCTTCCCTTTTAAGATTAATATCAACTGATTTCAAGGCCCCTCTTTGCATGATTATATCAAACATATTTGGCGTCATTTTTTGCCTTACTCTCAGAATCTCCATCGATCCAATTCCAAAAGAACCCTCCTTGGATGAAGAGTGGAATTAAGAGCACCATCTCCATTTAAAATCCCTAGATTCTAATCGATGAAAAATCCTTCTTAACATGGAAAAGGAATGGCATATGAAGATTAGAACCTTATGGCTTCATGCATGAGATGAAAATTCGAATAATTTTCATAAGATAACAAACTACAAAAAATCCATAAACGTGATCTAGGAGATCAAAATATCATATGGATATGTAATATCCTCCTTCCATGATCTTTCATCTAAAGGGTGCAAATACTTCAAATAACTTTTCCACCAAGATCAAGGTCTACTATTGACCACATTTTAAAAGTAGCAAATTTTTTTCCCCAGATTTGTGGTTCAAGAAAAAAATGATATCGTACTGGGTAAAGTCACATATCCAGAACTGGGTCGATTATTGAACAACTTCTAGAAAGGAAAGAATCCCGACTTGAATGGCCTACCAATTGATTTCTACCTAGAATGGTAACATTTTTTGGGGAATGATCTGCTAAGAGTTGTGGAGTACTCCCGTACATCTAGGAAAATTATGTCCCCTTTCAACTCCACTTTTCTTCCTTTCATTCCAAAATTAGACAACTTGGATATTTTTGATCAGTGCAAGCCTATATATTTGTGTAACACTATTTGCAAAATCATCTCAAAGCTTATTGAATATAGGTTGAAGGATATCTTATCAAATCACATCTCTCCAAAACAATTTGGGTTTCTTAGAGGAAGATAGGTTCACGAAGTTGTTGGTCTCACCTAGGAAGGTCTCCATTCTATTCACACTAAAACAAAGTAGGCAATTTTGTTCAAAGTTGACCTCTCAAAATCCTTTGACATATGCAATTGGCTTGACATTAGACTCTTTCTCTTACACCTCCAGTTTTGTAATTCCTTTGTCAATTGGGTTTTAAACAGTATCTCCACATCCTCAATTTCTCTCTTGATCAACAAAGCAACTTCTCCCGTCTTCCATGTGGAATGCAGACTTTGACAAGGATGTTCATGACCCCCTTACTTTTCTTGCAAGTGGTTGAAGGTGTCAGTAGACTCATTATTGATGCCATAAACATATCATATTTTAAGGGAATTATTATAAATGGTCATGGCACTCTAACTCATCTACTGTTTGTGGATGATGTTATTGTTTTCTTATATGGAGATTCAAATCATCTTTAGGTTCTAAGAACATTAGGGGAGTCCTTTTAACTAGGAAAGGGAATGAAAATAAACATGGAAAAGTATTCCATATATTGTTGGGGCTTGAGGCAAGCCAAAAAATAATAGATGGAAACCCTCTTCAATGCCCATGTACATGATATTTCTACAGGACTAAAATATTTGGGTTTCAAAATCAAGGCAAAAAACTATAAAAAAATAGATTGGCAATGATTACTAGGAAATATTGAAAAGAGAATTAGAAGTTGGTGCAACAAACGACTTTCTCAAGCGAGAAGACTTACACTGTGTAAATTTGTCCTTTAAGTAATTCCAATATACTAGGCTTCACTCGCCTAGATCCCAACTAGAATTTTACACAAGGTCATACATCATACCTCTCACTTCCTATGGGAAGGACAAGATCAGGGGGGAGAAATTGCACTCATGGCTTTGAAGAAAAAAGCCCCCGAAAAACCCTAAGGGGGTGGGGCTTGAAAACCCCTCTTTGGTTCTCGAAGACCCTAGCTACAAAAGGGGTTTGGAAGCTCTTACAAGGGATAGGTCCCTGGGTTCAAACCATCTACTAGAAATATATTAAACCACTTCTAAGGATTTATTAGGTTCAATCTCCTAGGAAAACCACAAACAATGGATCCACTGGATGGAAATCTATTGTCAATGCCTTCCCTCATAGGAAAATATCTCTATTGGAAAGTAGTGAGTGGGGCACAAGTTAATATCGAAATTGATCATTGGGATGAATGCCAATAAGACCATATCCTATTGCCCCCCTTGATACAAAAATTAAATTATGAAGGCTTCTACATCCTTAACCAAATTATTGACTACAATTTTCTAAAAAATCAACAGGGTTGGATTACTTCTAAAGAATTGGGGTTGGATATGGAACATGGAATCATTGGAATAGTTATATCAACACCCTTCGACACGCTTAAGTGACTCTTTCAAACACTAAGGACTTGGACTCACAACCCTCATGATCATATTATCCAAAGCATGGTTACATAAGTTTAACAATGGAAGATCATATAGGGAATCCACCTTAGTGGAGAAAAAAACCCTAGAAGCTAAAATGTCCTCCTAAGGAAAAACTTTTCGTTTGGCTACTTCTGACAAGAAAAGCCTCTACATGGGACAACCTTCAAAAATGCTCATTTCAAGGCCTAGGTATTTTTCCCTTCTGCTTCATAAACTTAGAAACCATAAATCATCTTTTTATCTCTTGCCCCTTTATTATTGTTGTTTACTGGGACATTTTTTAGCTAGAAGGAACCCCCCTCCACTGGCTTGGATGATGCATCAATGAATGTCTCTCCCTTTGGTTTAATTCTCACAAAATCCTCAACATAAAGCCATTCCACTCATTACAAATTGGGGACTATGGTTGGAAAGGAATGCTATCATCTTCAATGATAACAACATTTCCCCTACAAAAATTCCCATTCACAGTCTTCCCATTGCCTGTTGCATTCCTTGGAAACCTCAAAGTTCGCCCTCTTTGCACCCTCATGCTTTTGATATCTAGATGGAATCTTCTTAGGCTTTTTTAGATGAGGTGGCATAAGGAACCCCTTTGATTGGTGGAGGAGGGGGCATACTACATATCTCTAAAAAATTATCTATCTCCTTTTCTACAAACATTGGTCTTGCATCAAACAACTATGCTAAAATTTCTACACTAAAGCTACTACTCCAAATTGGCATCTCAAAGAACATTCCCACACTACATGTCTACAATGACTCCCAAAATTTAATAAATTAGGTAAATGGAATTGTTAAAGTTCAAAACTACACCAGTGCCCCTCTCTTTGAAATGGTACAACTAATAATTACACTCATTACTTTGATCTCTTTCCATCATATTTACAGGTACGAAATCACAACAACTAACACCCTCTCAAAGGCTAGATTGGATTTGGACGAATGCTCATGTGAAGTCATAAAAGATAAGGAAGGATAGCAACAAAAATAACTTCTTGACCCTTGGGCCTAAGTGATCATTTTCTAGTGACAATAGTTCCCTTATTTTGGAAATTTGTTTTGCAAAATTTTGATGTAATGAATATGAAAAATGTATTTATAGTCATTTGTTTACCAATATGGGCAAAAGCAAAGACTCCATAAAGAAGAGAAATGATATATCTAATTGTTGTTTTGTAAAGCATATAAGCTATTATCTCCCTTAAGATAGAAGAGTTGTTTTTGTTCTTCAACAAAAGAATCTTTACAACAACTATATAACTCATAAAATGCCATGTGACATATATAGTATATAATTTTTTATATTAATTAAAGTACAAATTTTTTTATAAAAATCTCTAAACTGAATACTAAATAAAATGAAATAATGTTTTATAAAATGAAATATAAATTTTATTATAAATAATTTTTTAATGATTTATATTTTATTTTTTTTATAAAATATTTTTAAAATATCATTTTAATAAATAATTAAAAAATAATATTTATTTATATAGTTGTCAGAAATTTCTAAACTTAGAAAAAAATTAATTCCATATCCCATAGTAATAAATTATGCAAATCCTTTTCCCAAAAAATGCACAATCCATTTATAATCTTAAATACCGATAAAGTTATCTCTATCAAATGCGATAATAGTGACCGTGACAATGTTTTTTTAAGTAACCCCTTTAATAGGGAGCAATAACTTTCGAGTCATCCCATGAAAATCGTGAACCTTTTAAGTTTTATTCTACATAATTTTTAAAGTTGTATATATTATATATATAATAATATGATGTTACGTCCACTGAGACCAATCTTTGGTCTATCAAACCTAAAGAAACAAATTATTTAGTTTGATTTAAGATTTTATTCCTATGCTTAAAAAGCTTGGAGAGAAGCCTCCCGAGCTCACTATAATTTTGACATCGTAAAAGGCTAGGAAGGTCAATATTGCGATAGAGATTATGAAACTGAGATCTAATGTGGTTGTACACAGGGCACTCTAAGAGGAAACGGTTTTCATCCTCGATGTTCCTATTCTCACAGAGATGGAAGATCCTTTCCATCCATGGTGTTTTAGGAACTGCCCAAAGACCTGTTTCACTATGGAGCTCATTAGAGTTCATTATGATCTTCGCTATATTAATTTTCTTCTTTGAGCTAGTTAAAACATAGAGATACTTTTGATCTTCTAGGGTGGGGTTGATGCCTTCTTATAATAACTTAATTTTCTTTTAGCTGCTAAATCTTTTTCACACCACATTTTTTCTTTGAACTTAGAAGTAACAATATTGTTAATGTTATTAATGTTTTTCAATGCATCATTCTTGTTGATCTCCCAATGGTTTAACCAGGCCCTCGTGTCTTTATACCACCCTCACTTGAGCCTTAGGTGGTTTGGCTGGAATTTAATGCTAGCGTAGGAAGTCTATGATCTCCCATATTATTGAGTTTGTGCTTGTACACCAGAAGCCTAGTCATAGCTAGGCTCTCGATAGGGGAAAGACCTACTCCTATAAGGAGAATAGGATAGGGTGTATTGCTTTTAATTTTCAGGTTATACATTATAAAACGCTTCTGGATTTGCTCAATCTTTCTCCAGGATTCTCTAGAGATGCTACAACCCCAGACTTCACATGCATATAAGATAATAGGAGTGACTAAAGTTTCAAAGAGGAACTTCTTTTTATCCTGCATTACGAGGTTTACCGTTTTACAATTATTTTCAAGACCAAAATAAGCTTTCCACCCCCCATTAATCCTATTCTCAATGCTATAGTTCCAGTTGAGCTTATGATGAATATCAATTCCTAGGTACTTGTAAGAATACACTTCCTGCAATTTATTATTGTCATACATAAACTTAATGTAAGTGTCCTTCTTGGATTTGATAATCATAACTTTTGTTTTGTCCACTCCTCATTGCTTTTTAGCTTGGCAATTACATTCTCGTATAACCTTATAGTGGCAACTCTCAACTCGAAAGGAACCTTTAGCTCTTCTAATCTATTCCAAAGGTTGTTTCTAGGAACCGTATCGAAGGCCTTTCTAAAGTCCACAAAGCAACAAAAGAGATTGTCTTTATCATTACGACATTCCTCCACAATGATCCTAAGCCTAACGAGGTGATCTATTGTTGAGTGATGCCTTCTAAAACCTGCTTGGCCTTTAGCCCGCTTACCTTCACTTTCAAGCCATATGCTCAAGTTATTTTCCAAAATAATACCATATAACTTGGCTAAGAGAGGGTTATCATAATTGTCTGATAATTAGAGGGGTTATTTGTATCCCCACTTTTAAAAATAGGGTTAATGAGGCTCTCAGTCCATGGTTTAGGGAACCCTTGCTTGACTGCTTGATTGAAAAGCTTGTGGATGTGGGGGATGAGGACAGGACCTCCAATTTTTAAGATTTCAGCCTGGTAACCTTCAATGACCTTAGATTTCCCATTTGCCAGGCGATTAACCCCAAAATCATTGTCTTCTAATGAGAAAAATTCTTTCGTTGTGAGCAGGGTTTCAAAGTTATCCATGACATTTGGAGATTCATAAAGCTCTTTAAGATAGGAATTCCAATCGTGTAAAGCAATTTTATTATTATCTTTAATTTTCCTATTCAGAATCTGCCTCCAAAATTTCTTATGAGCTACCTTAGAGAGGTGTAAGAGATTCTCTTGTCTTTTACGAATGTACTGGCTCTTTTTCCTTTTAGTTAGGGCTTTGTATATTTTTATCTTTCCCATTTTAAGAGATTCATGAACAACTTCCGTAATTGCTCTCCTCACACTTTTACAATCTTTGTCATACCATGGGTTGGTTTTGCTATTTCTTTTATTATTTGGAACTTAAATTGAGAACTTTTTAATAGAATCTGAGAGGGTTGTAGTAAAATTATGATAGAGGTCTTCTATGTTGTCTGTACTAGATAAAGGAAGCAAATTAGTTTTTAATTCATTTAGAAAGAGATCGTTTTTATTTATATCAAATATTAAGTTATTTTGGCTATAAGGATTATTTTCTATGGGATCTCTATGCATGACAAAATTGAGAGTTATAAATAAAGACCTATGATCAGAGTCAGGCTCATGGTCGTTTAAGATGTCAAAATTTATTATTTCGTTGTATAAAGGGAGATCGAAAATAACATAGTCTACCACGCTGCTACTAAGCCCATGGATGCAGGTCATCTGGCTAGAGTTGGGTCACTTCTTTAAACCATTGCAAATTATGAGATCCTGAGCACTACAGAGCTTGACTAGCTCCGACCCAAACAAATTCTCACTGAGGTCTTTAGAGCTCCTTTTGTACCTACCAGCCAGAGTAGGGTCTTTGTCTAACCAAAGAGGATTAGGGTTGAAATGATTGCTTAGAATAATAGCTTGGTTGCTTGAAGTTCGAGAATTCAAACCACCTATTAAAAGGATATTACTTTCATTCCTTAGGCTAGAAATATCATTCTCTAAACCATTGTAAGGACTATTTTTATCTAGATTCTTCTTCTTATAGAAGTTAGAATTGATGGGGGGAAAATAACATATTGCTATATAGGTCTTTTTATTACTAATGTCAGTGATCTCTATCCAACTATATTGGTTTTAAGGGTCATTTTTATAAATCCTAGCATGGGGGGAGATGTTCTTCTTAATGTAACAAGCTACTCCCCCAATGCCTCTACGAGAGGATCGCTTGTTCCAGGTAGACCATAGCATACGCCATCTATGTTAGGGACCTTAGATTCTTTGTGTTCCCAAGTTTCAACAAGCAAAATAATATCAAAATCATTTGAGATCCAACTTAGCTTGGGGCCTTTGTTCCATGGAAAACCTCGGCAGTTCCAAGAAAGAATCCGGAGCATGTTGAATTGCTATTTATTACTATATTTTTGGTTTCTATCTCGGATAAAGGCTTTTCTATTTTTGGTTATTGCTCATTTTCCTTCCTTCCTAGCTTATTTTACCTTTTGAACCTCCTTTCTTAATTCTGCTTGATCTTCTGGAATGAGATCTTCATTTATGAATATTCCCGTTCCTTTTAGACTTGAGGTTTTACTAAGTATGTCATACTTATGATCAGTAGAGCTCACCTTTATTCGGATTAGTCTTCCTTTATTCTCAATTAATTTCCCCAACCTTGTTGCTTCTATGAGACACCTTGTTTCAATTTGTAATCTATTATGTAATTCTGTTTGGGCTATGGCTAAAGTATCCTCATCAACCTTCTCTTTTAAACCGAAGATTATAAGGTTCAAGGCCCTTTTGTTATGCTCATGGTCTAATTCTATTAATTTTTTCATTTCATATTTAATTGGTTTGATAACTAATTTATCTACCACATTATTTAGGGTGAGGCGGCTATTAACTTTTTCTTCTAGTTATTTAATCATGTCCTTCATTTTAAGACTCTCTAAAGTATCAACATCTCCTTGCTGGGATGTTTGGTTAGTATCTTGGTTTTGTTTTTCTTTAACCTGCAACCTAGTCTCCATTGCCACAATTTTATTCTCCAATAGTTCTATTTTATTTTCTATTTGTTTTTGGATCATGTCTTCAAGAGATGCAAATTTATTTTCTAGCATGGCTTCTAACTTTGTTTGTAGCTTGACTTCTCTTTCTTCTTTACGTTTCTCTAAAGGCTCTATATACTCATAAAGGCCTTGTAGAGTAACTGTGCTAGGTTTGCCTTTGGTAATCTTCGGTAGCTATGGTGAAGTATTCATACTTGAAAATATGTGAGTAAATATGTATTAGAAAAAGATAAGGAATGTGTGCACCTGATATCAGCAAACCTGACTGCAGATCGCACTTGCCCCGGATTGGATTGACCACAGTAAAACCCACGAGTTTCTAGTCACAACAAATGGCTCGTTATAAAAGTCCTCCGCGCTTGGTGATGAGAATTCTGTAAAGCTTACAAAGTTCTATGCTGCATATGCGAGCTCGTCATCGAGGTGCAGTCATGCCCGCTTACTGCTGCCCTTTCCCTATCACAGTTCTTGAAAGATCACGTCAGTTGAGCCAAACAGGAATTTTCGCAGCACAGGGTTCCACGGAATTTCGCTCCTCCAGATTTGTATTGAAGTCTTAAGAACCATAGAGTCGCACCCTAGAGCCGCAGAGGTGTTTTAATTTAGATTTTAGGTTTCAAAGCTGCTTAGCATCACCACATACATGAGCCTACACAAATCAAAACGTGTTTGTCTAGGGTTCGTTGCGCAAGAGCATGAGATTCGTTGTTACTTCTTAAGAAACCTCGTTGCCTTAATCCGACTGCCTATTCAATTCCGCAGACCTTAGAAAATGTTCCAAGCAGAAACCCTAATCCTGACGTTTGGCTATAACTCCGCCCTTCTATAAGACAACCCTATGCAAACACGATAGAATTAAAGGAGACTATCCTTGTTCTTGATGTTCCTGTACCTAAACAGAAAATTTCACTGCCTTGGATGATTCTAGCTTCCAGGGATCTTCACTCCACCAAATAATCACAGAGGTGTATCGAAGTCCTTAGAACCACAAAACCACACCGCAGAACCGTTGTTAATCAGAACCGTAGAAGTAATTATTCAGAACCACAGAAGTTTTATTATATATATATATATATATGATATATATAATATATATATATATATATATGATTATATGTTTAATTTGAGAACATTTTATATTAAAATGAAATTTTTAATTTTATCATTTAAATTTTTAATCAAATAATTAAATAAAAATCAAACAATATGAATATTATAAAAATGTATATAAAATTTCATTTCTGAAAAATTTGCACTTCTATTATGGGTTACTTATAAAGTTTGTGATTTCAATAAATTCTTGCTAGAGAAATTAGACTAGAAAAAGCCATTGGAAAAGCTTCCAAAAAAATCTCATGAAAGACAACTTTAATCACTTTAATTAAAATAATTTTAATAAGTCTTTAAATTAAACAAGTGTAATATGCCACATAGTTGCTTAGTAACTACTTTTTATGCAAAAAGTAATTGATAGCAATTATTGAATGCTTGAATAAATTCATAAACATAATAAATGAGATACATTTAAATACGAAGAAGGGAAGTAACAAAAGTAATTAATGGACTAAATGACCTTCTAGAAAAATAGAAATAGGTGCATAGATAATATAGGATGAAACATTAGCCCCAACATCTTCATTTGTTACAAAATATAAGTTTTTATTGAAATGTGCTTGAGCACATTTTATTCCACCTTTAGCTTATGAGACCAAATAAGGAGGAGAAATTACAATGTCTAGTATCTTTATATTAAATAATGTATATATACGACTTAAATAAAATAAATAAAATAAATAGCTAATTATTGTAACAAACTATTTATTTAACTTTAAATTTATACTCATCCTAATTCAAAGACAAATAAATTATCTATGGTATAATTTCTATGTATGAAAAATCAAATTAATACCTTCTTAATCATGTGACAAATAATTCATATGTAGTAAAATATCTACTATAAAAAATTACAATGTCTAGTATATTAAATTAAAAAAATTTAGTTACACAAAAAGCTTAAGTGTGAGTACAAAAAATTCCTAATTTTTTATTTTTAAATTATGATTAAAATTGTGAAGACAAAAGAAAAAAACTTAATTATTGTAGTGTTGAGGTAAATTTTATTTTTTATATTGCATTGTGATTTAAAATTGAATTATGAAAATATATAATATAGCTAAGGTTTATTGAAGAAAATGATTAAAGAATGGAAAAATAGGAAGGAAATCAACAAGATAAAATTGAGTGTAATGTGCAACATTGCTACTTTTTTTTCAAATCAGCCTTTCCATGGTTGGTAAAAGTCTGAAACGTAATGTAAACTAGTTTTTATTGGGGAAATAAAATATTAACTATTAAAAAATCTATAAATTTAGGAAAAAAATTAAAAATTAAAAATCGATAATTAATTTTTGAGGACACACCTCTTTTACTTGCAAATCGTTTAGTTTTTTTTAAAACAATTTTTAATTGTGAAAATTTGATTTTAAACTACATAAAATTAGTCATCCACTAAAATTCAAATTTTAAAAATTCAAAAAATAATTTTCAATTTAAAAAAGTAAGTTTAATATTTAATTTTACCAAAACTTTAATAAACTTTGAAAATATTTTCTAAAAATTTGCAAATTAATTAAAACTTAAAACATTTTAACCTTAACTTTTTAGAACCAGATTACAATACACAGAAAACAATAATATTTTTATTTATTCTTTATTTATTGATTTTCATTTAATTTACTTAAAACATATATGTGCCTGCACCTTAAAATATCTCATTTCATTATATATTTTAAATAATATTTCTGATTTTTATGATAACTCATAATAATTAATATACTGTGCGTTCTGCATGTATAATAATATCTTAGAAAACAATAATATCTTTATTTATT
>APFE030327135.1:106867-162116 GCA_000404065.3 Pinus taeda | reverse complement strand
TATAAATAGACCTAAGAATAAGAAGATCTAAATATAGAAATGCTTCACTTTATTAATATCAAACCCTTAAGGTAGGGCAACACCATACATTCACTGCTTAAGGAAGGAGAACACTCCACAAGCCATATGTCTGTTCATAGAATAATCCTTGACATCCCTTAATGTGGAGTCTCTAGCCTCTATATAGGCCCCATACATACAATACCATGGGTCATTACCATGGTTCCCTCAATACCATCTATCTAATACCATGGGCCCATTAAATTATTATTAACTACTTGTGGTCCCTTACATGATACGAGTTAACCACCTTATTTATTACTATGGCCCATCCCATTATTACATTATTCACTTGGGTACCTCCCTTTGTACCCCTATTATCCCCCCTAGGTACACTACATTCCACCCCCTTAACATGTTTCGTCCCCAAAACATGGGAAGAACACAAATAATAAGATCTACTCAAAAGAGTAGTCCACTGGTACCATGCATGTGCATATAGCCATCCAAGAGAAAGGTGAACCCTTGATCCAGCTGGTGCCTCGCTTGCTTGAGATGCCGAAGTTGACCGTGGCGGTTCTGCTGTGTTGATGTGCAGTAGGTGGATCTTTGCTCCTCTCTATCTGTCATGCGGGGGTTGTTGTCCTTGTGGCTAATTGGTTGCCATCTTGTTGGTTGTTGTCTTGCGGGGTGATGTGGATGATGACATGTTGAAGTTTTAACCCACGATGTATTTTTCTTTAATTCACCCCTTACTAGAGCCTGACTGTTATCTGGTGCATGTTGTGGTGCCCGCTGTGGTGTCTTATCTTCCAATATTACTTCAACCACTGAGCCCTCATTTGATGTATCAACACTTGTAGCCTTACTTTGTTTATGTTTGATTGTCGATCATCAATGGCTCATCATCTGATATGTCAGTCCCTGGAACATCTTCTGCTCCAGCCTCTGTGGACTCTACCTGTTTATTGATGGAAATATGTTGTAATCTAATTTTCTTCTTTTTATACCAGAGCTTCAGGAATTTCTTCTGCACATTAATATTTATAGTACCCACTGATTCCATCTACGGGTATCCCAAAACAACATCCTCATTAGCCATATCTGAAGCATAAAAATCAGAATGTAATACATACTTTTCCATAGAAATCTTTAAATCTTTATAAACTTGCACCTGCTCATTATTAACCTGTGTGTGCTCCATGTGTTTCGTTGGCACTTGTAATTTTTTTTCCAAGTTGACATTTATGAGATTTTGCTTGCAACTCGGACTTATAAACATAATGATTTTTTCTTTTTTGGATTGTAGATTACTGTGGTGTGGTTTCTGAGAGGAATCCAAATTCTCCATAGTGTTCATCTTTATATTGGTTGACGTTTCGAGTCTAGACCCAGACTCATCATCACAACTGATCCACGGAGAAAAGAAGGAAAAGGGATCTGTTTCTTTTCTCTGTATTTTAACCCTTGTTCTTTCGAGATTACGAATCTCTTTCCAAGTATCCCCTCCGTATAGGGTAACTATTTTGGATTGTAGATTACTGTGGTGTGGTTTCTAAGAGGAATTCAGATTCTCCACAATGTTCATCTTTATATTGGTCGACGTTTCGAGTCTAGACCCAGACTCATCATCAGGACTGATCCACGGAGAAAAGAAGGAAAAGGGATCTGCTTCTTTTCTCTGTATTTTAACCCTTGTTCTTTCGAGATTACGAATCTCTTTCCAAGTATCCCCTCCGTATAGGGTAACTATTTTGGATTGTAGATTACTGTGGTGTGGTTTCTGAGAGGAATTCGGATTCTCCATAGTGTTCATCTTTATATTGGTCGACGTTTCGAGTCTAGACCTAGACTCATCATCAGGACTGATCCAAGGAGAAAAGAAGGAAAAGGGATCTGCTTCTTTTCTCTGTATTTTAACCCTTGTTCTTTCGAGATTACGAATCTCTTTCGAAGTATCCCCTCCGTATAGGGTAACTATTTTGGATTGTAGATTACTGTGGTGTGGTTTCTGAGAGGAATTCAGATTCTCCACAGTGTTCATCTTTATATTGGTCGACGTTTCGAGTCTAGACCCAGACTCATCATCAGGACTGATCCACGGAGAAAAGAAGGAAAAGGGATCTGCTTCTTTTCTCTGTATTTTAACCCTTGTTCTTTCGAGATTACGAATCTCTTTCCAAGTATCCCCTCCATATAGGGTAACTATTTTGGATTGTAGATTACTGTGGTGTGGTTTCTGAGAGGAATTCGGATTCTCCACAGTGTTCATCTTTATATTGGTCGACGTTTCGAGTCTAGACCCAGACTCATCATCAGGACTGATCCACGGAGAAAAGAAGGAAAATATATCTCCTTCTTTTCTCTGTATTTTAACCCTTGTTCTTTCGAGATTACGAATCTCTTTCCAAGTATCTCCTCCGTATAGGGTAACTATTTTGGATTGCAGATTACTGTGGTGTGGTTTCTGAGAGGAATTCAGATTCTCCACATTGTTCATCTTTATATTGGTTGACATTTCGAGTCTACACCCAGACTCATCATCAGGACTGATCCACGGAGAAAAGAAGGAAAAGGGATCTGCTTCTTTTCTCTGTATTTTAACCCTTGTTCTTTCGAGATTACGAATCTCTTTCCAAGTATCCCCTTCGTATAGGGTAACTATTTTGGATTGTAGATTACTGTGGTGTGGTTTCTGAGAGGAATTCAGATTCTCCACAGTGTTCATCTTTATATTGGTCGACGTTTCGAGTCTAGACCCAGACTCATCATCAGAACTGATCCACAGAGAAAAGAAGGAAAAGGGATCTACGTCTTTTCTATGTATTTTAACCCTTGTTCTTTCGAGATTACGAATCTCTTTCCAAGTATCCCCTCCGTATAGGGTAACTATTTTGGATTGTAGATTACTGTGGTGTGGTTTCTGAGAGGAATTCGGATTCTCCACAGTGTTCATCTTTATATTGGTCAACATTTCGAGTCTAGACCCAGACTCATCATCAGCACTGATCCACGGAGAAAAGAAGGATATACCAGTAGGAAATAACCCCACATGTTCTCCCTTATCTTGTTTTCTAGCCTAAGACCATTTGTCCAAAAGGAGTTTTTCAAATTCTTTATCTGAAAGTTCCGACAACTATGTGTTGTAAATTGATTTCCACCATCTGTAAGCCTCATCTTGGAAACCAAGCGATAATAAAAATTTTCATTGCTTCCCATATGTGATCTTTTGATTCCGTATGAATTTTTCAATAGTAGGACTATCATCTTTTCCTGTAAAAAAACATCTTGCTAAACGACATGAAAAAAAATCACTTACTTGGTGAAAATTTAAAGTGGCCACAGTTTAGTCAATATGCTTAGAATATTTATTATGACCTATTTTTTGAAATGAAATGGTCATTCTGCATCTTCCCATGTGATAGAAATCCCAATCTAGGCACTGGAATTTCGGATTCACGCTGCAACTCTCCCGCCGTCACCCAAAATTCTGAAAAAAAAAAAGAACTGATTTTAAATAAGCGATATCTCCCTCATCCGGACTCCGATTCGATTGATTTTTTTTTTGAATTTGGGTATTTTTTCACAAGAAATCTAGATGTGCAATTAGATTTTGCAGATTTTGCACCAGAACGTACAGATTTGCACGACAAACTCGCTGTCCTGAAAAAATGTCTACAACAGCACTGATTTTTAAATCAATGAGATCTCCTTCATCTGGACTCCAATTTGGCCGATTTTTTTTTTGAAATCGGGTATTTTTGCACAAACAATCCATATCTACAATTAGATTCTTCATATTCTGCCCCAAAATTTACAGATCTGATCTGAAAATTCGCCGCTCCAAAAAATGTCTACAACACCATTGATTTTTAGATTAGCGATATCTCCTTCATCCGGACTCCAATTCGGCCAATTTTTTTTTTGAACTTGGGTATTTTTTCTTTTTTTTGTTGTAAGCTTTGGTAGGAATCTCTTGATTTACATGTCCATTACATACCCCACTACAGGGGAAGGGTAGCCCAAGATTTGACCCCAAGACTTCCGGTTCGGTGAGACTTCATTTCCACGGCCACTGCCACTTGAGCTACCCCATGCAGACAGAACTTGGGTATTTTTTCAAAAAGAATCCAGATCTGCAATTAAATTTTGCATATTTTTCCGCAAAACTTACATATTTGATCTGCAAACTCGCTGCCCTAGAAAGTTCCTGCAAAAAAACAAAAAAACAAAAAAAATCTCCACTTTTGCCCAAAAAAGTGCTCTGATTCCACTTATTATATCTCTACCACTTGTTATAGATCTAACCCAGAAATATATGATAATATAAATATACCCAAGAATAAGAAGATCTAAAAATAGAAATGCTTCACTTTATTAATATCAGACCCTTAAGGTAGGGCAACACCATACATTCACTCCTTAAGGAAGGAGAACATTCCACAAGCCATATGCCTGTTCATACAATAATCCTTGACATCCCTCAATGTGGAGTCTCTAGCCTCTATATAGGCCTCATACATAGAATACCATGGGTCATTACCATGGTTCCCTCAATACCATCTATCTGATACCATGGGCCCATTACATTATTACTAACTACTTGTGGTCCCTTACATGATACGGGTTAACCACCTTATTTATTACTATGGCCCATCCCATTATTACATTATTCCCTTCTGTACCTCTCTTTTTACCCCCTATTATCCCCCCTAGGTACACTACAACCCCTTTTTTAAAATTATCCCCCACTAGGGATTTGTTTTCTAGAATGCACCACTGGAAGAGGTGATCATTTGATGGGAAACTTAACTTCCATAATTTCTTCCACCACTAGGTTATAATTCCTAGATGCCTGTGTTCGATGATGTAACCATAACCCATTTTTGGGGAGTATACCCCCAATGGTGCATAGACTAAAATGAAAGAGTCCTCTTTGTCTCTTAGACACACATGAGAAGTATTGAGAGCATATGTGAATTGGTGCCACATAGTTGTAAAGGAAACAAACATTTTTAATTGGGTTGCATCAGACCACCCCTATGCCCAGATGGTAGTTTGGCTATTATCAACTATCTAGTTCAACGTGAAATTTCCTATAGAGTACAAATAATTGACTAACTCTTGAGGAAGGCGAAATATTTCCCCTCACCCAACCCAGGGGTCAATCCCAATCCTAACTTTCTCATTGTTTCCTGCTTTCCATGACAATCCTTCCTCAATCACATAAAAATAGGCTAGAACAACTTTCCAAATCATCGAAACGTTTGGTCTACTCTTGTTTGGGGCTTAGATCCATTCTTCAAAAGATGTTGGGTAGATGTATTTCCTGTGCACCACTTTTGTCCAAGGGCTCTAAGTAGATATTAGCCTCCATCTGACCTTTGCATCTAATGACTTTGCAAAGAAATGAATATTTTTAAGCCACCTTCCCCCCCACTCCTTTGGAAGGAAAATTTTGTCTCATCTTTCCCACGAGAAAAATCATTCCTCTTTTTTCTCGGACTATAAAAAATTGCAACAAATTTTACAGATAATTCAGGATGCCCTTTGGAATCCATGCTAAAGAAATCTAGAAAATCAAAATTGACTCCAAAACAGATTTGATAAGAATCAATCTACCAACACGAGAAAACCATTTAAAACTCCAAAATTTTAGCCTTTTTTCTATCTTTGCTAAAAGTCAATGCTAATCCTCTTTTCTGTAATCATTGGGTTTTAGGTGAAAAACCAAGTATTTGAGTCCTTCATTAAACATGTTAGAATGAAAATGGAGAAGATTTTGTGCATTGGTGAATTCATCTTGTGATAATCCGTGTGGAGAGAGAGGATTTTAAATGTTTTACCTTTATGCCAATGGATTTTTTTTAATAGAGATAACAAATCTTTGATGGTAGCAAGGCCCTAACATGATCCATCACAAAACAATAATATGTCATCCAAAAAAAGGTGTGCGATGAATAGTTCCTCAACTATGATATCTCCCTTTAGATTTACCCTTCTCTTGGCTTTGGTTAGAAGTATACTAAGGCCCTTAGCTACCAAACATGAATAGTAGCGGCGACAAGGGACAACCCTATCTCAACCACACTAGGCATGAAAATGTTAGTGGTTGAACCACTGATGAGAACAACAAATGACACAAAAGTAATGTGCTCATAAGCCAACTTATAAATGGAGCTTTGAAACCCATGTGTCTTATTAGGAGATGGATATAAATCCAATTAACCTTTGGTATATGCTTTTGAAAGGTCAGTTTTAATCACCGAACCTATTAACTTTTTAGTATTTAAGTTGTGATGACCTATTGGCCCACTAACAATACCCCTACATTTTGAGTCAAAATGAAGGGACCCCCATTATGAATTTTGAATATTTTCCCTTCTATTGGCACTTGATTGATAAATAATTGCTCACTTATCCTCATTGTCTGGCTTATATGCTTCTTTCTCCTTTGGGGTTTAATCCTGTATTGGTATGCCTGTCAACGCTTAGAAGTTATCCCTTGATTGTCTAGCTTCGAGTGCTTTCCACATAGTTTCTTTATCGATTTTGGTATGTTGGATTTTTCTAATAGATGGAACTTCGATGCTTCCTCTGGTATTTTTGGACGCCTTGCTTGACCATTTCCTCCTTTGATTTATTCGATGGGTCTTGGTTTGTCTTATTAATTTTTAATTTTTTGAAAATACTCTCTCTTACTTATGTTAGTGTTTAAAATTATATATATTGTATACTAAAAAAAATAAAATAAAATAAACATTTTTCTTCAAAATTTTTGTAGATATATTGTATTAAATATATGATATATAATATCCCAACAACAACCAAGTCTCTATAACATACATCAACAAAAATCTCACCCAATAAGGAGTTGACCACATCTTTCTTCTATAACACATCGAACATATGACATATGTAAACAATGAAAATTTATAACACCAGATGAATGTGGGATTGTTATCCCTGATTGGCAAAATTGATAAAAGGTGAAATCATAATCAGCACATGGATTTGAGTTGCAGTTTTTCGCTGAACGAGGATGAATCTAAGAAATCCAAGACATGGGTTTTCTTCAGAACGACCCCAATTACTTCACTAACAAATAATTTGGAAATGGATGTGTGATTTGGGAGAAAATCATGGTTCGTCAAAGACAAATTTTCAAAAAATACCCAAGCGCCTTTTTCTCAGGATTCTTAAGTTCTTATCCACCATAATCACACCCCCTTTGATTTGATTTTCTTGATTGGATGATTAGCATAAGATATGAATATTTTACAAACATGATTATGTCTCAAGGAGTGTAGTGGCTTTGCCATTTTACAGGTCAACCATTAGAAGCTTCCAAATGAAGTTGCAATGTTCGCCATCCCCAGAAAAGGATGATAGAGGCCATAATGCTCATTTGATTCAGTTGTATATTAGTTCTATTATTTGATTTCATTATATTTTTAGTCATTGTCTCGTTTTTAATATAAATCTCGTTACTTTTGTTGTAAGAACTGATGAGGAATGCAAGGGAATAATCAAGGAGACAAAGAATGATTTTGACCATTCACCATTGAGACCTTCCACCTCAAAATGGCCAATTCTCTCAATGACTGGCTATTTTGGGGAACATACATCGATCCTCAAGTTAAATTTGGGGACAATTATTTTTTATTTGAAGGCTCTGCAATCTGGAAAAACAATAATTGATTTGTAACTAAAAAAGAAACATATTAAGGATCTCAGTCATACTATTCAACTTGTCATATATCTAATTAGAACCCGTTTTGATCAGAGTTATTTTAAAGGAAAATGAATCTTCCCCTATTAATTTTGTGGAGTGACAAATCATATCCATATCCCTTTGGTTTTAAAAAAAATCACATGCAATCGAATCATGAATAAGGCTTCTCTGTATAAAATGATTAAACTTATGGGGTAGTGGAGGTGGGATAGATCTCTAGTTGGTAAACTAGGAGAGTGGGGGTGCTCTTAAAGGGATGAGGCTGTAAGATACAACATGAGGGGAAGAAATATAGACAGAAAGGAAATGCTCTATATTTTTGTGACTGTGGAGTACTACCAGTAATGATAAGTTTATGAATTTCATTTTATTTAGTCCATATTCTTATTGTGTTACACATTTAATGGTCACATGAATTATGTTCTTTATCTTATGTAGTTTGATCTCTTATGGTCACATATATTATCTTCTTTATCTTATTTAGTTTGATAACTTAAGGTTAGGAAAATATAAGCTTACATTTCTAGTGATTTTATTCCATGAATAGTTAGAAAATAATTACATTTCCTTTCCTTCTTGCATTTCTTCAATTTGTTTGAGTTTTTATTCGATTAGTATTGTCTCTACTGACTTGTGTCCTAAGACTGATTACTAATCTAGGCATATATTTAGTCTTGGTTTTTGTGGTTTTATTCTTGAGACTTATAATCTGGATAATGTCATATTCATTATATGAATTGAATTAATTTGTTGTAGCTATTTTTGAGTTTACACATTCATTTTGATTATTTTATTATTGATTTACTTCGTAAACAAGAAGTTGGATGCATATTTCTTTATGAAATCGTAACAATTCCTCTTAAGCATGCCTCAACTTAGGTTTTTTTTTTTTTTTTTTTCTTGGTGTGTGGTGTTGAAACCAACAGAGTTTGATCTCTGTTAGTTTGAGAAAGTTGAAGTTTACTTTTACGTAATTTCAAGTCTTTCATTTATATCACATTAAGATGTATATTCTTTTACTTTAATTTATAATTGCATTTATAAATTAAATATCAGTTTTCACATTGCATCTTTCTTTAATTTTCCACGAGAAAGTACATCTATATTTAACACACCAGTTACAATATGTTACAGTATTTTCTTCTTGTAACATAGCCTTCTACATTTCTTGCATTATAATATCTTACTTTAGTTTTTGTAACATGATTCTATAGCATATTTTTAGATAGTTAACATTCATTTGTAATGTAGTTAATAACCATATAAACTCATAGAATAAGTAAACTAATTTAAGCAATAGTAAAGATTAACTATAAGATAAAATAGGACAATATTAACCATTATCTTTTCCTTTTCATGAGAGGAAGAGGCGAAAGGCTAATGGAGCCTCTAAACCCATCGAGGATGACCACATCAAATAGCTAGGGATATTAAAGAGCTTTGGTCTAAGTCGTTTCTCCCTTGTTGACTAGGGTGCATAAAACCCGTGTCAGCAAAATGGCACTAGAGGGCCCGAGGAAAAATAAATTATTGAACCATTAATTCCTCAACCTCTATTTCCATATCTTTTCCTTCTTCTTTGTGTCGTTTCACATGTAACTGAAGGGAGGTTAGAAGGCAAGCTAACCTCTTTGGAGTTAGTGTTTTTATTGTTGCACCTAATCAATGGCTCTTGCCAAATATCTGTGTGTGAGGATGCATTTACCTTCATATTTCCAAACATTACCCATGCGACAACTCACCATCTTTCCAAACTCCAGTTCGATGGTGAAGGAAGTATACTTGCATTGAAACATGTATATAATTTTTGGTGTAAATGTATCAAGTATAAAATTATTGATCTAAATGCTTTGTGTAGGTTATTCTTTGTCACATTTAGGGGAAGAATAAAAAATTGGTTTGAAACATTTCCACCACATTATATCTTTAATTGGTTTTAGTTTGTTGAAGAGTTTTTAGATAGTTTTGAAACCTACGATCAAAATAAGATATTGGAGGAATTAGAGATTTTATTAATCGAGGAGCATTCATTTTTGGAGAGATTTGAAACAAAAGTTAATCATGTCCTTTTTAAATTTCGTCTTAATGTTTTTTTTAATCTTTTATTAGATGTCATTGTTGATACTTTCACCCTTTTGATGGGCCTAAATTCTATTGTGTTTGGTAGATTAGATAAGTACCATAACACCAAATCGCAACATGAGTCCTCTTTATGAATTCAGGCAGATCCTTTAGGAAATTTACATTCTCAAAATTCCGTGACCGAATAAACACAAGGGTTAGAGTCAATTGAACACAATCCTAATGATTACAAATTAGTCTCTCTATGGAACAACCTTCTAAAAAGGAAATAGTGGAGGATAATTTAATTGTTGATCAAGATGTATCTTTACTTAATTCTTATTCTTATATGTTCCTAGATAAAATTGACAATAACATTTAGATTTTTATCTTTGATTGTTCTAATGTTTTAATGGAACATGTTAAAGATGTTAGAACTTCTTTTGAAAATAAATCCATAAATCTAGATATCTCATTCCCAAGGAAGACTAGTACCTTTCCATGAAGTTGTTTTTGAACCTTTTGACTTGTTGAACATACGAGAGGAAAATCTTAATAATAATTTAAATTACTATTCATCACTTAATCATAATCAACATGATAGAGTAAATGAAGAGGTATCTTTTGAAATTATATTTTATTATAACTAAGGGGATACTTTTCATTTCCTCATCTCCAATTATTTTTACAACTTATATCCCGATCTATTTTCAAATGTTGGTACACATTTCCCTATTTCTAATTCATCTTACATACTTCCATCAGAATCTAACTCGATCGATATGAAAGTATAGGTAATCTGATTATCAAACATGATGCGTACAAACTAGAACATGATCCTCCTTTTCATTCTTTCACAAGAAAGAGATAATAAATATTATATGATGGCTTTATTACATTGATATTTGAATGTACACATTCTTTGACTGAATTTGAAGATACCAAACTCCCTAATCATCCTTTGGTTCAATCTAATCTTCATGCTTCATCATATAATTTTGAATCATTTGATTAAATTGATGCGAGGGATCAAACTAGTATTTTAATTTCCCTAGTGAATTCTCAAAAGATATACTTGTCATTTGCAAATTTAATTTATCGAGATAATATTGCAGAGGTTTAATATGCAGGATAGTAAACCGGTGAAGGTAAAGTTATCTGCTGAACAATGTCCCAAGGCACAAGAAGAGGAAGAGGAAATGTCCCGTGTTCCATATGCAAGTGCAGTCGGTAGCATGATGTATGCAATGGTCTGTACTAGATTAGACATTGCACATGCAGTGGGAGTATTGAGCAAGTTTATGTCAAAACTAGGAAAGGGGCATTGGACATCAGTGACACGGGTTTTCAAGTATTTGCAAGGCACTAGTGATTATGGTTTGTGCTACCAAGGAAGATCAAGATTGAATAGAGTGTTGGATATTCGTGGTTTTGTTGATGTAGACTGGGTTGGAGATCTGGATTAGAGAAGATCTACAAGTGGGTATGCGTTTAACCTATTTGGAGGTGTAGTCAATTGGATGAATAAGAAACAATTTGTAGTGGCACTATCAACTACAGAGGCAGAATACATGGAATCCACTCATGCAAGCAAGGAAGCAATTTGGTTGCAGAGATTGTGTTCAAGTATGGGGTTAGTATAGGGAGCTATAAGGATAGACTGTGATAGCCAAAGTGCAATTTTCTTGGCAGAGAACCATGCATATCATTCAAAGACAAAGCACATTGATGTTTAGTATCACTTTGTGAGGGATATGATAGAAGACAAAAAGGTGTTGCTGGTAAAGGTGGACACTTTGAAGAATACTACAGATGCATTGACGAAATTTTTGAGCTCTAAAAAGTTCTCTTGGTGTAGAGAAACAATGGGCGTTGCAGGTTTGGATAAATGACTAAGCTCTCTTGTGGCACCCTATGGAAAGAAAACAACAAATGGGAGAATGTTAGGTCGTGTTATATTCTTTCCACGACTAGCCCACATAGTTAACCAGGGGGTTAACTATATTGCGTCGATTGCATAACGAGGGGGTCACAGGAGGTTTGAGGGGTGCAGGTAACCCCCCTCTATGGGGTCTAGGGCAACGCCCTGGAAAATTTTGGTTTTGGACCCTATGTTAGGTTGGGCAGACCTACCTATGGTTTTGTGCATGATTTTTGCACATGATTTTGGATGCGATGGTTTTCGGTCCATGGTTTTTGATGCAATGGTTTTTAGTCCATGGTATTGGATGCTTCAACATGTATAAATATGTATTGTAACATTTAAAGTAACATAATGAAAAATCAAGCTAGTAGTCCCGGTTTTGGGATCCAGGGGGAAATCTCTATGTACATGTATTTTATGTGTTATGCTCTCGTATTTTTTATTTTCTGTGTTTTAGAATTCGCATGCAGGTAATTTCTGTATAGGGTTAAAACCTACATTTATTACATTAATCTCTGAACATACACATTCTTTGTTTGAATTTGAAGGTACCAAAATCCCTAATCATCCTTTGGTTCAATCTAATCTTCATGCTTCATCATATAATTTTGAATCATTTGATTAAATTGATGGGAAGGATCAAACTAGTATTTTCATTTCCCTAGTGAATTCTCAAAAGATATACTTGTCATTTGCAAATTTAATTTATCCAAGCAATGATTTGCATTTTAAGTTTCATGTAAGAATAACATAATGGCCTCAGGATTCATATTTTGAAAATTTTCAAGACAATGGTAAGATCATACTTGCTTTGTTCCTAAATGTAGATCATAAAAGTAAGTATAATTTATTTATTTTCAATTTTCAAATGCTCCAATTCATTTTAATAATTTGGAACTTCTCTGTCTTTGCAGGATTGGAGCCGATTTGATGGCTATATTGGAAACATGACTTCACTTGATATTGTAACCATTGAAAAGTTTAGTGTAGGTTAATTAGGTTAGTGTTGTTGTTTTATTAGATTGATTTCTTTCACTTGCTTGAATAATGCAGATATAAAAAACATGAGTTGGACACAAGCTATCATCACAATACTGTTAGGGGAGTTTACTTAACCTTTTTTCTCTCACTCTCTGTATTCTTAATGTAATTTTTATTATAAAATTAACAACCAAGAATACATTTATTGAAATAATAATTCATAAACTTCTCTTTCTTTTTCATGGCTCTCCTTAGATTTAAAATTAACATCGCACCTTCACATTTACATTTAGCTTTTATTTTTTTATTTCTTTAATAAAAGGTAAAATCCTAAAAACACCTCGCACAATTATTAATCAAAATGTTAGAGTTGAGTACATACTTATATCTATAAAATGTTAAAAGGAATAAAATATTCAAGTTTTCAAAATTCCATATCATCCCTACACTACGATCCTTTTTGTTATTCTTGGCTTGCGACTTGATTAATACATTTTCGAATGTTCATGTTGTTTTTGACCTATTTTATGCTTTCGCTTGGTTTTGCTTAATTGTAGGTTTCCACAGTCTTTCTCCCTAGCTTGAATGGGGATGGGCTTGATCGTCGGTCTCTCCTTAGCATGATCATTTGGAAAGTTGTTTATCTTATGTGACACATAAATGAAATCCTGTTTTTAAGGAAATATTTTCTTCCAATATGTTTTCCTTGTGTTGACACTCAACCCTCTCGGTAACTTAAGTTTATGATTTTGTAAACTTATTAGAACTCTACTTAATGCTTGTCATAATATTTCCACCATTGTTTAAAAACTTTGACATGATGGTTTGCTTAAAAATGAGTCTTTAGGATGTCAAGACTAACTAGTAAAGATTAGTCATTATAAACTTTTCATTCCATCTCTTTCTCTTAAGAAGTAGATTTTCCTTCCCATCTATTAAGTAATACATTATAGGTTAATCTTAATTAGAGTTTATTTTAACAAAATTTGAATAACTGAGGGATATGAGGTCTCATTACGAGCCGACCTACCATGATAATGGGTCCTAGCAAAAATGACATTATCGCTATTGGTCACCAAGCCAGGGTAATGGATTTTGGTCGTGAGACTAAAGGGAAGAGGTTTCATCATGAGCTGAAGTTTTCACTTCTATTAGCTCTTGTGAATGACACTATCATCGTCTCGTTACCAAGCCAATACAACAACCTTTGGTTGATTTCTAAGAAAACTCACAAGTAAAGTAAATATTCTTAAATGACTCTAAATTTATATCTAATAGATGGGATACATGCATTTCATTGGGTTAAAAGGCATCCTTGTCGAGGCTATAGAGGTTTGCTAGCAGCAGTGGCCATGCCTGTGGCATTAAAGTTAATCTAACAACTATGCTTTACTTCGTTGCCTTGTCTTTCCCTAAACTCATTACAATAAAGTTTATTATTTAAATTTATGGGTTTATATTCTTTCTTGTTTTCAGACTATGGTGGAAATGATTTTGATAAATTGTAATTGTTGTTCATACAAATCAGAGATGAAAATTTACACGTTACTTGAGAACCAACATCTCATAACATTTAATTTTTATTCTTGATTTTTATAGGTTTTGAATTAGTTAACGAGAGATAACTGGTTCACTTAGTTAGTCACCATTTGTTGGCCCATCAACAACACTCCTACATTTTGAGTCAAAATGAAGGGGGCCCCATTATAATTTTTGAATAAATTCCCTTCTATTTGCACTTAATTGATTAATAATTTCTCCATTATCCTCACTATCTGGGTTAAATACTTCTTGCTTCTTCGGGGTTTAATCATGTATTTTTATGTTTTTCGACCCTTAGAGGTTATCCCTTGATTTTCCAACTTCAACTGCTTTCCACATAGTTTCTTTGCTGATTTTGGTATGTTGGATTTTCCTAATAGATGGAACTTGACCATTTTCCTATGGTATTCCTTGCTTGACCATTTTCCTATGGTATTCCTTGCTTGACCATTTTCTCGTTTGATTTATTCGATAAGTCTTAGTTTATATTGGTGATTTTTCTTTTTAATATATATTATATATATATATATATTATTATATATATATATTACTTATTTTAAAATTATATATTTTGTATATTAAAAATAAAAAGTACATTTTATTTTATTGTATTGTAAATATATTTTATTTAAATATATGATATATAGCATCCAAACCACAACCAACTCAAGCCCTGGGAAGCCAAGCTATAAAAACAAAGCCATGCCAAAACATATGTCAACAAACAACCTTCCAACAAGGAGATGACCCCGTTTTTTTTCTGTAACACGTTGAAGCAACGACATATGTACACAATGAAATTTCATATAAACACTCAATGAATGTGGGATTTTTATCCTTGAATGGAAAAATTTATAAAAGACGAAGTCATAATCGACACATGTATTTCAGAGGAAGTTTCCGATCGAATGGGGAAGAATATGAGAAATCCAAGATATGGGTTTTCTTCAAAACGACCCCAATTACTGGACTTGCGAAGTTTTTTTTCAAATGGACACGTGATTTGGGAGAAAATCACAGTTCGTCCAGAGGTAAACTTTCATAAAATGGTCAGGGGCCTTTTTCTCCGGATTCTTACATTCTTATCAGCCATAATCACGACCCCTTTGGTCTGATTTTCTTGATTGAATGAATAATTAGTAGGAGCTTTGGCTATTTTACAGATCTGATTATGTCTAAAGGAGTGCTGTGACTTTGCCATTTTGCAGGTCAGCCATCAGAAGCTTCCAAATGAAGTTGCAGTGTTCGCCAACGCCATAAAAGGATGATAGAGGCCAGTTTTCTCATTTGATTCAGTTGTATATTAGTTATATTATTTTATTTCATTATATTTTTAGCCATTCTCTGGTTTCTAATATAAATATCATTGCTTTCATTGTAGGAATTGACCAGGAACACAAGGGAGAAATGAGGGAGATAGAGAATGATTCAGACCTTCACAATTTAGACCTTCCACTTCAAATTGGCCAATTCTCCGAACCACTGGCCTTTTTTAGAAAACATACATTGATCCTCTGGTTAAATTTTGGGACAACAAATTTTGATTCGAAGTCTGCAATCTGGAAAATCAATAATCAATTTGTAACTTAAACGGGAACAGATCAAGGATATTGGTCATGCTGTTTGATTTTGTATATCTCTAATTAGAATCCATTTTGATCAGCGATATTTTAAAGGCAAATGAATCTTCTCCCGTTAATTTTAGGGAGTGACAAATCATACCCATATCCGTTTGGTTTTGAAAAATATATGTGAAATTAAATCGTGCATAAGACCTCTGAGTATGTGGGATAGATATATAGATGGTAGAATAGGAGAATGGGGAGCACTCTTATAGGGCTAAGGTTGTTAATTGCATCATGAGGGGAAGAAATCTAGATAGAAAGGAAATGCTCTATATTTTGTGATTGTGGAGTATTGCCAGTAATGATAAGTTTATGAATTTTTTTTTATTTAGTTCATATTTTTATTGTGTTACATATTTCATAGTCACATATATCATTTTATTTATTTTATGTGGTTTGATATCTTAAGGTTAGGAAGATATAAATATTTTGTTCTTGTGATTGTATTCCATGAATAGTTAGCAAATAATTAAATTTCCTTTTCATCTTGCACTAGTTCAATTTGTTTTAGTTTTTATTCGATTAGTATTGTTTCTAGTGGCTTGTGTCTCGAGACTGATATTGATCTAGGAATATATTTAGTTTAGGTTTATGGTTTTATTCATGAGACTTAGAATTTGGATAATGTCCTATTCATTATATGAATTGAATTAATTTGTTGTAGCTATTTCTGAGCTTACATGTTCGTGTCGATGATTTTCTTATTGGTTTAATTCATAAACCAATAATGGATGAATATTTCTTTATGAAATCATTATAGTTCTTCTTAGGCATGCCTTGACCAATAATTGATTTATTTTTTTATGGTTCTTGACGTGTGGTGTTGAAACCAGTAGAATTTTATCTCTGTTAGTTTGAGAGAGTTGAAGTTTAGTTTTACGTAACTTCAAGTATTTAATTTATATCACATCAATAATTATTTTCTTTTAGTTTAGTTTTTAATTGCATTTATAAATTAAATATTAGTTTTCACATTTGCATCCTTTTTATTTTTTTGCCAGAAAGTACATTTGTATTTCACACACCAATTACAATATGTTATGGTATCTGCTTCTTGTAACATATCCTTATACATTGCTTGCATTATAATATCTTACTTTAGTTTCTGTAACATGATTTTGTAACATATTTTCAAATACTTAGCATTCATTTGTAATATAGTTTATTAATCATATTAACTCATAGAATAAGTAGACCAATTTAAGAAAAAACATAGTTTAACTATAGGATAAAATAGGATAACATTAACCCTTGTCTTTTCCTTTTCGCGAGAGGAAGAGACGAAAGGCTAACAAAGCCTCTAAACCTATCAAGGACGACCACATAAAAGAACTAGGGATATTAAAGAGCTCTAGTCTAAGTCATTTCTCCCTTGTTGACAAGGGTGCATAAAATCCACATCAATAACACCTTCGTGAGCAACTATGATGGCCTCATGAATTTTTTGGCATTCCCAAAAAATGAATGCTCCTTTGAGATATTTGTGGAGAGGATCAACTTCAGCATATTTTAATAATTTTTACAATTACCTTATATATGGAGTTGCATAAATAAATAGGATTCCAGTCTTCAAAGGAAAGAGGAGTGTCAAATTTGGGGATGAGAGTAATATAGGTGGAGTTGAAAGGGTCGTGAATTCTTCCAGTTAGCCTTGATTCCTGCACCACTCTCAAAATATCAGCACTAATAATGTCATATAGGTTAGTAATGAATTCCACTGACCAGTGGTCAAGACTTGGGATTTTGTCCTTTCGAAAAATGTGGAAGACTTTTTGTAATTCTTCCTTCGAAGTTGGTTCTATTAGACTTTCATTTTATTTGTTCCCAATGAATATGAGGAATACTCTTGCCAAGTATGACAGCTATGCAATGGTTACCCTCAGAGGATATTTGTACAAATTACCAAAATGATTTTTGCCCAAAGTTGCAAGTTCTTCAAAAGATGCGGCTCTTCCACCCTCTAGATTTTTCAAGGCCCATATAGTGTTTTGAATGTGTATGCCTTTGGCATACTGCTAGAAAAAAAAAAATTCCATATATCCCGACTTGTCAAATTCCACATCTCCTCCTTTTCCTCCAGAATTCTTCTTTTTGTCTATTCCAGGTGATTGATCCTCTATTTGGTTTCATCAGACTGATATCCTTCGTCTTTTGGAGCATTAAGACTTTCCAATTCCACCTCAAAAACCTTAAGGACATCCTCCTCTCTTTGTTTTCCCTTGGCAGACCATGCAATCATTGCTTTCTTTAATCTTTTAAGGTTTGCTGCAAATTGGTTCACGACCAATCCCACTCTATTTAGATTAAAAGGTAACCAATTTTAAACAACCAACTTTTGAAATACCCATCTTTTAACTAAGATGAGTTAAAATTGAAGGGACTTGGTTTTATTTGGTCTCCCCACATTTCCAAGAAGATATAGTGGTGATCATATTCACCACCAACCCTAATCCATTAATGGAACAAGGGTGTCTTATTTATGAAGGACTTAACCATTAGTAAGCGATCAATTCTCCTTGCTACTCTTGCATCCTGAGTCCTTTTATTATACCATGTAGCCTTGCTCCTAATCAGGGTCATATCATGAAGATGGTGCTCTTCTAATTTGTTACCAAAATATTCAGATAGGGGCTCAAGATATGTACAAGGACCCCATGACTCAGAAGACCGTAAAGAGAAATTTAAGTCTCCTGCCACTACAATATTCCCATCCTTCATGAAAGATCGATCCATAAACACATCCCATGAGGAAATTCTATCCTGACACAAGCCATAGATATTAATCACTTTTAGTTCCATCCCCGAATTCAAGGAAAACATATCGGCTCCTTGGAACAAGTTTGACCCCAAAGTTCCAATCATGTCGACAATTTATGGTTGAATCCCACTGCCAATCCACTAGACCTTCCTTTGGCATCTGAATCGACAAAGCTCCACCCTAGAAGGATGGATTCCAATGCCCTTGAAATGACATCCTCGTTAACAAATGTTTCTTGCAAAAAAATTATATCAAGAGGCTCATAAAGGATTTGTATTTTTAGGGCTAGTTTTTTTTAGGGGCTAGCTAAGCCCTCATAATTGAAGGATATGAAGATCATTGTGGGAGAATTCCTAGGGATTGTGTTGCTTTAGGCACCCCAATAATAGAATTATATCTCCTAGTCCCCAATAATAATAGGTTTAATGTTTTTTGGCTGAGACATGAACTATATGAGTGGGATTTTTCTTCCTAGACACCAAACTATTATCTCTACCTATTCTCTAAAGGGTTCTTCATAATACAACTTATCATAAAAGAAGATAAGGGAAAAGTTCTAAATGATGGGCCATGGTTTTGGAGTTGAATTAGGCTTTTCATTACCCCATGGTTCCAAAAATTTGATGCTACAATTATGGTAGTAACAACGATGCCAATATGCATGAGGTTACCAAACCCCACTCTTCCCTTCTTACATATTAAGGTCCTAGAGGATATTGGAAATACATTATGTAAAATAAAAAAACTGGACATGGCCAAAACAACAAAAGATATCTTTAGATTTGTAAGAATATATGTAGATACAGAACTAAGAAAAGGTCTAACTAATCATATTCTTTTAAAAAATGAAAACCTTAAGTGGGCACAGGTTTTAGATTATGAGAACATGACATTCAAGTGCCAATCCTATTTTTAAATAGGCCACCTTCAGAACACCTTCCCACTAGTGAAAAATCCCCCCAAAAATAAAATAAAGCACACTTCTAAGCCAAGGGGTTGGTAGTTTCCGAACACTTTTGAAGACGAAGAAGAAGATACCATATTCGAACATAACCCAAATTTAGATGCACAAACACAACCTGGGAATTAAGCATGGAGGAGAAATGGATCATTTAGGAACAATGGTTCAAAGTCAAAAGAGTATTTAAGCAAAAAACATTATCATTAGAAAGAAGCAGAAAGAGGAAATGTGAAAATTCTATCACTGCAACAACTGATTTATTTTACCTACTTATTTTCCAATAAGTTATTTATGAAAACCCTTCAGTAAATATTAAAATAAATTCCACTGTAGATATCACACCATAATACAAAAACAAATACATGTACAAGAAATAAACACATCAACACAGATATTTTGAACAAATGTCCTCGGAAAAAACCAATGCAGAAAACCGGTGCAACATAGGAGGATTTTATTAATCAGTTATTCTTCAGTACAACTGGGTGCCAAACTAGCTTATCCAACAGAGATAAATTCTCCAACACCTCTATCAGACTCATTGTCAGGCTTGATGGCCTTTGCGTAGCTTCGAGACCCTCTGCATCAGCTCCTGCCTCTCTGCATCAGCACTGGGCCTCTCTGCGTCACCCACACAGGCCCTCTAGTGACTGTGCAATCTTGCTGCCTCTGCGCTTGCCTAAGAAGCTCTGCATCTGCCTATATAACCTCTACGTTGATCTTCTAGTGTTGATCCTGACTCTCTATTTCGTACCTGCTACCTCCTGTTGCAATCTAGACCTCTAGTTCGAATTTCTCAGCTGACCCCTCTCCAATAATTGAACTAACTGGTCTCACTCAGTGTGTCTCCAACTGATCCTCAAGTCCCCTTTTATACTTTTCCTATTGATGAATCAACGACCAAGATTAAATCCATAATCAATGGATCAGATTAGAATAGAATTGATCCTTATATTTTGGAAGCTTCTTATCCTTATTTTTATTAATACCCATTAATATTTTTATTTCCCTAAGTTTAGACTTAGGAACTCATTAAAAATATTAGTTATTTGAATAACTCTTCATCCGGATTGATTTTTCCAAAACAATTTCTGGGTTTTGGAGATCTCATGTGCTTTAGCCTCTTCACCAATTTTCATGGCTATAGCACATCCGATGCTACCCAAAATAAACACTCCCTCTTAGCGAGGAATGTGCTCTAGTAATACTCCACACTGTGCATCACTTTGATTATATGGCACTGGTACTTGCGCTAATGCTAGGCCTCCCAACACAACATCCTCTGCACTACTGCATCATGTACTACTTCCCATGGCTCTGTCGCTACCATTGTTGCATCTCTACAACAACTCCCTCTGCATCCGTGCTGTTGCTGGTCCTTCTTCCAACACTGCATCTGCATTGCAACTCCCTCTGCATCCATGCTGTTGTTGGTCCGTCTTCCCAACACTGCATTTACACTGCAGCCTCTTCTCATTATGCTACATCATACTATAGCTAACTTCTACTGCACTGCAACGTCATACCCATTTTTGCTACTGAAATGGATTCCTTATCATCCCCATCTTCTCCCTGAAATAATCAAACTTGGTCCTTCCAAGGGCCTTGGTAAGGATTTCTGCCACCTGTTCTCCTGTAGGAGTGTAGCTCAATTGTATAAATCATCGTTGGACATAGTGTCTGACTAAGTGACACCGAATATCAATATGCTTTGAACGATCGTGAAATACTAGATTCTCAAAGAGCTTGATGCAACTTTGATTATCACACATGATTGTGGTCGCCTCCATGTTTCTTCTGAATAGGTTTACAAGAAGTTTTCTAAGCAATATCGCTTCACATGAAGCTATGCTTGCATCCATATATTCTGCTTCAGCTGAGCTTAGAGCTACGGATTTTTTTTCCTACTACACCAGGAGGTCATTCCCAATCCAATGTTGAAACAATACCCAGAGGTACTTTTCCGATCCACTGAACTTCCAACCCAATATGCATCAGTAAATCCACTCATTCTGATATCCTTACTCCTGGTGTACAAGAGTCCATAATAGACTGTTCCCTATATATATCTGAGAACATGTTTGGCTACAGCTCAGTGTGTCGTCTTCGGTTCCACCGTGAATTGACTGAGAGTGTTGACAACATAACAAATGTCTGGCATGGTATTGATCAGATACATTAGGGACCCTATGAGCTGCCAGTATAAGGTGGGATCAACATCCTTGTCTTCTGAAGCATCGATTTTCTTCCAGTTGGTGATCATTGGAGTAGCCATGGGTCTACAATCCTCCATCCTAAATCTCTTCACAATTTTTGTAGCATATCTCCCTTGCCCAAGGAAGATCTCCACTTTTTGCTGTCAAACTTCCAACCCCAGAAAATAATGCATTTTTCCCAAATTCTTCATGTCAAATTTTGCGGCTGGATTCTTCTTGCAGTCCCCGATGAGCCTAGATGATCCTACCAGGAAGAGATCATCCAAATATAATACTAGGATTAGAGGCTCATTCTATACAACCAGATAGTAGAGATTTGGATCTGTGTCACTCTTGACAAATCCCATCTTCTGCAAGTAACTATCAATTCGACCATACCATGCTGTACGTGCCTATTTCAGCCCATACAAGGCTTTCTTCAATTTGCATACATGAGAATTCTTCTCAAGTGTCTCAAAGGCTTTTGGTTGTTCAATGTATACCTCTTCTTCTATCACCCCATTCAAAAATGTCATTTTGACATCCATCTGATGAATCTCCCATCCCATCTGTGCTGCAAGAGATATCACGGTTCTAATAGATGTATACTTGGCTACTGGGGTGAAGGTATCTTCATAGTCAATTCCTTCCTTCTGAGCATACCCTTTAGCCACAAACCTGGCTTTGTATTTTTCCACACTACCATTTACAGTGTATTTAATCTTGTAGATCCATCTTGAACCTACCACACATCTATATTGAGGCCTTGGCACTACCTCCAAGACATCGTTCACCATTATAGAGTTGTATTCCTTCTACCATCGCATCCAACCAAACTTGATGTTGAGCAACCTCCTAAAAACTAGAAGGATCCCCACCCTGAGCTCCTAATGCTTGATATATATTTGGCTATTTTCGCTCCCTTTTATTGTTTCTTGGTGCACCGATGAAATCCTCTGCATCTTGCAAAATATGACAAAGTTCCCTACTTGTTCTTCCTATGGTAGAAGGTGCATCTGTTAGCTCCTCCTCCTCCTCCTATGAGTCTTCTTGATCTGATGAAGAATTGTTTACTTCCGTTGGTTGAAGTAGTTTGACCAACAACTCATCTTTTGACTGCTCCTTGGAAGGCATTTCTCGAGATTTTCTGAAAGCCCTATCCTCCATGAACTTCACATCTCGTTGAACTGCTACCTTCCTGCTCCCTGGAAGATAGATTCTGTATGCCTTAGCATTCTCACTATATCCCACTAGATATCCTTTCTCTGCAGTTTGATCCAGCTTCTTCCTCTTTTCCTCGGGTATGCGACAATATGCTAAGCTCCCAAATATCTTGAAATGACTAACTTCAAGTGTCTTCCCTGTGAAGACTTTCTCTGGAGAAATCTTGCCCAATGCCTGATGAGGAGTTATATTCTAAACATAGACTGCCATGTTGCATGCTTCTGCCCATAGGAACTTTGGCATATCTTGATCATACATCATGGCCCTAACTGCTTCTACAATAGTCCCGTTCTTTCTTTCTGCTACTTCATTCTGCTCTGGATTGCAAGGAGATGAACACTATCTTCTGATGCCCTCCTTAGCCCAAAAATCAGTGAATTCCTTATCAAAATACTCTCCACCATTATCCGAGAGCAAAACTTTTATTTTCTTCCCTGTCAGATTTTCCACTAGAGCCTTGAACTCTTTGAATCGATAGAAAACCTCGTCCTTGGTTTTCAGAAAATAAATCCAAGTTTTCCTTGAGTGGTCATCAATGAAGGTGATGAATTATTTAGAATCACTAAGAGCTTTAGTGGACATATGTCTGCAGATATCTGAGTGTATCAATCCTAGTACACTCTTGGCCCTGCTTTTACTTCTAGGAAATGCTGCTTTGGCATACTTTCCCAGAGCACATCCACTGCATACATCATCTCGTTCTGTACTAAGATCCGGAACTCCTGTTATAATTTTCCTGAGAATTCTCAAAGCCCCATGGTGCAAACGTTTCATTCTTATGTGCCATAATTCATTCAAATCCTTGTCTCCATGATTGCCTATCAGTGCCATTGGTGATTATAGTTATAGTCTGTACAATCTGTTACTTCTGATCCTGATCTACACTTACTTTTTCCAGCTCAGGTGTTTGACATATACTTTCTCCTTGATGAAGAAAACGTTACCGCCCTTGCCTTGAATTTGTGACACGGAAAGTAAGTTCATCCCCAATCCTGGTACATGCAACACATTGGTAACACAGAACCACTCTCTTGTTTATGTTTGAAAAACTACGATACCCTTCCCTACTGGAGTACACTTTGCCTTATTCCCTATGGTGATCTGAAAATTCATCCTTTTCTCTTGATAATCTGATAAACATTCCTGTATTCACGTCATATGCCAGGAGGCTCCACTGTTTATATACCATAACTCTGATGATGCATAGCTAGTCACACAAGCAACTTCTTCTTCCAATCTGGAAGCCAAAATAGAGAAATCGAAAAGAGTCTCCTGACGTAGATGCCTCTGCATCATGATCTCGACCCATAATTGATTTTCCCTTCCTGTTTCTGATTACTTCCTCTGATACCATGTGAAAATTATATCACTGCAACAACTGATTTATTTTACTTACTTATTTTCCAATAAGTTATTTACGAAAACCCTTCAGTAAATATTAAAATAAATTCTGCTACAGATATCACACCATAATATAGGAAAAAATACATGCACAGGAATTAAACACTTCAACACAGATATTTTGGACAATTGTCCCCGGAAAAACCCAAATGTGGGAAAATCGGTGCAATAGAGGAGGATTTTATTAATCAACTATTCTTCAATACAACTGGGTGCCAAACTGGCTTACCCAATAGAGAAAAATTCTCCAACACCTCTCTCGGACTTAGCATCAGACCTGCTGGCCTTTGCGTAGCTCCTAGACCCTCTGTGTCAACTCCTACCTCTCTGCGTCTACACTCGGCCTCTCTGCGTCACCCACACAGGCCCTCCAGTGACTATGCAACCCTGCTGCCTCTACATCTGCCTCTCTAACCTCTGCGTTGATCTTCTAGTGTTGTTCCTAACTCTCTGTTCCATACTGTCTACCTCTTGATGCAATCTAGATCTATAGTTCGAATTTCTTAGTTGACCTCACTCCAGAAATCGAATTGACTAGTCTCCCTCAGTGTATCTCCAACTGGCCCTCAAGTCCCCTCTTATACTTTTCCTGTTGATGAATCAATTGCCAAGATTAAGCCCTAATCAACGACTAAGATTAAAATAGGCTTGATTCTATCTTTTGGAAGCTTCTCATCCTTATTTTTATTAATACCCATTATATTTTTATTTCTCTAAGTTTAGACTTAGGAAGTTATTAAAAATATTAATTATTTTAATAACTCTTCACCCAAATGGATTTTTCCAAAACAATTTCTGGGTTGTGGAGATTTCATGTGTTTTAGCCCCTCCACCAAAAAGGAATCAATGGGCATAAAAAGATCCTATGTATCTGAGAGCTCAAATTCAAACAAAGAAGTCCCCTTGAAGACGGATGAAATCAACTAGAAATTGTAACCGCTGCTCTCAACCAAGGATATTGGCTAAAAGTTGAGAAAAAGAAAGGCAAAAGGGGGAAGCTAAGTGATTTTCATCACACTTAGTCCGACAAAAATGCATATTTTTTCTATTGATTGTTTCTTTATTTTTCCATTACTTGATAGGATGACATAACAGAATGCTTATCAACCTCTGTATAATGTATTTTTTTCCTTGTTCTCAAGTTAAATAAAATTACAAATTTTCTTTAGAAAAAAACATCATTCCCCAAATTTAAACTAATTTTATAAATAAATACTCTAGGATAAATATTTAAACTAGTTCCATTTTTTTCCATAAACCATATCTATTATTAAAATTAATCATAAATTTCACGAGAGACCAAATTTCAACACAGACTAAACTAGGTTCTGGCTCTAGTGATAAAAAAATGACAATATTAATCATTGAGTATTAATTAAACTAAAATAAGTCCCAGACTAAACTAGGTTCTGGCTCTAGTGATAAAAAAATGACAATATTAATCATTGTGTATTAATTAAACTAAAATAAGTTCCTATTTCCATTAGGTCAATCTCATCTCGGTTTCTCTTACAATGATCAATCTCATCCAGGTTTTTCTTACATTGATGAATCTCAACTATATTTTTATCACATTAAATGTAGGCGTCCTTTGCTAAAACTAATGCAGTAGTCTATAACACGACTTTTTGAAAGCCTTTTCTGCGGATTTTTCCGGTCAAAATCCGGCAGTAATTCATTGGAATCCTAAGTTTGATAGCTAGTTTCTGCACAATCAATGGCTCCCAGGGGTTTTTCAGGGCGCTGAATCCAAATATGCAGTTAAAAAACCATTTTAACTGCTAAAAATCCAGATTTAACCTCATTTCTTCTGCCGGATTCCGTCACCGGAATCTCCAAAAAGTCGCATTATAGACAACTCCAAAACTAATTTAAGAAACTCACCTTATTAGTAATTTAGGGATGGAGTCTCTTGAAACTTTTCACAAAGCCGAGCTAATGATATGTATATTCCTATGCATATCATTCATGGTTAAATGAGAGGAGTTGCAAGCAACAAGTCCCTGCCAGCCTTTTTGGGAGGAAAAAATTTGCATGTTGTCTTGTAGCATTGTCTATTGTTCAACATTCATCCATAGCCAGTGTAGTGCCCTCCATGACTCTACAGTTTCCCTCCAGGACGAGCATTTGAAGTATGAGCACAACCGACTATTGTAGCTACACTTGATTTAGCGAGCATTGTTGCAAATACAAAGGGTGACCTCGAATGCCAACCAACAAAACCAACACATCAGACAGATGATTCAGTCATTGATCCAATCGTTGATATAGCAGATCCAGTTGAACGAGCAGCAACTTGACCTAAGGATAAAGGCACCCAGCCAAAGGCAGAGGGTATTATTTAATTCAGCGAGTGAGTTGACAGTCAGAAGGAAGGTTGCGAGAAGAAGAAATGGATACTAACAAGCATGTTTGCAGGGTTGATTTATCCCATTCATTGTTTCCTGTAGATGAACCACCCTCCCTCCAAGACAAGCATTTGAAGTACGAGCACAACCAGTGACTGCAACTAGACTCTCTTTAGCGGGGGCTGTTGCAAATACAAAGGGTGCAAAAGTATTCTGTGTAAATCAGATCTTTCAAGAATTGAGGAGGATGATGATGTTGTCTCATGACCAAAGCTGCCCACTTCAATTGAATCAGATATTTCAGGATGGTGATGATGTCGTTTTATGATCAAAGGTGTGAGTTGCAACTGAATGGGATATTTCCTCTGGCTATTTTGTCACCTTCAACTGATTACAATACCTCATTTATCGAGGAAGATGACGATTTATTTTTTACGATAAATGTTGGTTGTTTGAAGTGAATAAGATGTTTCATGTTACATTGAAGATAATGAAAATGATGTTTTTTTAATGATCGAAGGTGCCAACTTAAACTAAATAATATAAATTTTTGCATGACTCCTCTTTTCAACACCAAATGTAAATGGCCGCGCATAAAACTCTTCCATATTTTTTCACTACGTTTTTTTTCTTATAAACTTTTGCATGACTCCTCTTTTCCCCACCAAATGTAAATGGCCGCCCATAAAACTCTTCCATATTTTTTCACTACATTGTTTTTCTTTCAGGACCACATATTATGGGACACTTAGTCAAAGACGTAATATGCAATTCAATACTGTGTTTGTTCGCGTGAATCGGTTCAATTTAATAGCTTTTTATTCTTTTCGTCATGCGGCTAAAGTCGTCGATCTATGCAGGGTGAATGAATCTAATATTAAACAACAACGGCTAAAGTCGTCGATCTATGCAGGGTGGATGAATCTAATATTAAACAACAACGACAAAAAAAATTGATAGTTAACAATAAAAATGGAAATTTGAAAAAAAAATAATTCACGGCAATCTAGCCAAACATTTCATAAAAATCTCATAACTAAACAATAACCATATACTGTAACTACCATGATTAAACTCTATCATATCTACCTAAAGAATCCATAAAAATCTCATAGTTAAACAACTAACGTATAATGTAACTGCCATGATTAAACTCAATCAGATCTGCCTAAGGAAGTGCACCTGTTGCTACAACAACTGTCCATGAAGCACTAGTGTCCTGAAACATGCCAAAATCAAAGTTTTCACAGTGATCACAATCTGTTTCTGTGTAGTTTAACGAGGTGGAGGAGTTATTCGGAAAGTTATAGAAATTTTGGTCATATTTAGAGAAAATTCGGCAGGGATTTTTGTAAATCCAAGTTATAGTTGTGAAACTTAAAAATTTTAGGTGTTCTAGACATTTTTGATGGTGCTGAATCCATTTCCACCATCAAAAACACAATTCAAACACTACCTCTACAAGATTTTTTGAAATTTTTTACCCAGACTCTGACTACTTTTGGCCATCCAAACAATTCCTTAGCCTCGTTAAACAACAAGATACTCCATCTCATTATTGTGCCTTTACAAACCAAAATAAGTACAAAAATCAATGCCCAGGATGGGCTATAACAACCCTTAATTAAAATGCATCATGCGATCATGTATCCTCAACAAATGTGCCATCAATCCACTTAACATATGCCACTTTTTTACCCATTCTTCTGCAATAAAGTTGCCTTCATTCTGCCAAATACGTCATATTAATGCAAGGAGTGCTAGTTGTAATCTAGTTGTAATTAGTGTTAGAGCTATACATGAAAAAGCCTAACTGAGAGTAAAATTTAACCACGAACATATATGATTTGTCCTCTGGAATATGGTAGATAATTTCCAAATAAAACTACTACAATCAATTCTACACAATTTTAGAAAATAATCTAAATAATAAATAAATTTATGCTTATAAAGTTACCCTTTATACTAGAAACCAGATGTGATTCGATACAAAAGTCATTTAATAAAAATAAAATATTTAAAAACAAAAAAGAAACGCTGATGACTTCACAAAAGACGATAAGGAAATAAGTGCATCGAAACCAAGTGGTGGAATAATTTTAATATTTGTTTACGAATATGTTTTTAATTTTTTTTATAATTTTTTTTTAAAGACATCGCGTTATAGGTTATTTTTTATAATATTTTTAAGATAATTATCTTATTAAAGAGTAATTTTTAATATTTTTATTAGTGGAGGGTTAATTTATTATGAGAATATTATTTTTGAAGGGAAAAAATTTTAGTGTAATGTTTTTTGATGGGAAGCATAAGGATCCAAAACACAAAAAAAAAAAATGTATTATGGGTAAAGAAAAATCTAGATTCCAACATGTGGTCGATATAATCTAATGCAACATTTAATGGATTCATAACTATCACAATTCTTTACAATTTTCTTGGGCACCTTTAAGAACATCGAATTTGAAAGCTTACCGATACTTCATTGTTTCATTGATTAGCCTTTTTAAAAACGTTTACCTTGAACTTGTCATGCAAATCACTTCTAACATTTTTCTTCTTTCTGGATGCAGGCCATCCTGCACAAAGATTGAAAGATGATAAGTTGCTAGGGAAGAAAGCCAATAATGCCACAATCAGTTCACAGGACGGTAAGTGCAGTGTATTTCTCATTATATCAAATAAGGTTTCAATAGTAAGAGTGTAGATTTCAAACTGTGATGCAGTCTATATTTGTTAAACATTTTCCCTCAATTTGTTTATTAATCTGCTGAAGCATTTCCTTGTTAGCATGTTACAACAAATGCTAATCTAAGTATAACTTTGTTTGTAGCTAATGAAGATCATCTGATTCATTTCTAAAAATGGATTCTTTGGATATACTATAGGTAGCATTAGGGTATTAAGGGGACACATCCTGTAAATGGTGGGTTTCAATTGACTGAATAGTGGCATATTTGTTATGTACTAACCATATAGATCTATGTTTTCATAAAGCTATGTAACCATGTAAACTTTCCCACAACAAGCTCAAGACAAAGGCCCCATTACTGAATATGATTAGCTTAGGAATATTTTTTCTTTCTTGAGTTGACAGGCTAGAATTCAAACTAAAATGTGGAAGTAGATTCAAGGTGATCATGGAAAAAGGGCGCTAAAAATAGGTGAGTGTGGAAAACAAATTGATCCAAATTCACATAACTATAGTGTTGGTGTTTCTTTGCTTCTGATCGTGTTTCTCTGAATCTGAGTGGAGAGTGATGGCCATGGGCTACATGGGGTTTCAATTAGGTTTCCTCGTCTTGTTTGTTTTAGCTGGTAGGCATCAGGGTTAATGGATATGTGTGAATTCTTGCAGGCAGGGAAAAATTAGAATTCTCAGACAACAACAAAGAAGAGCAATATCATAGACACATAAGTAGAGTATGCACATATATACATTTTTATTTCAATTAAGCTTAGTTTTCAGAAATCGATTGTAGTTGTTAATCGTCTCATCACAAGGCGAGCACTGAATTCCCATTCAATCAACGTGTATTAGTTTCCCAGCTCTAGGCACAAAGCCTTAAGATATTTTTCAGGAAACTTGAGTAAATGATATTAGTTTCTTAGTGTTAAGGGGATGACATCATGCATATGATATATGCAAGAGGGAATTTCCCATGGAGCCCTGAATTTTAGTAAACATTTAAGATTTTTTTGTGTTTACTGCAAAGCTTTTGAATGTTAAGTTTACTCCAAAATCATAAAATGAACATTGACTGTGTAGTAAATCATAACAAAGCATGTAGTAAATCATCACGAAGGATGTAATTGTTTCTTATTAAGGATGCATTTTTTCTTACTTGCAGGATTGGTTGTTCTTCCTTCCATTCCTCATGAGTCACCCAACCCAATGCATATAATGCAACCATCGCAAAGAGTCAGGAAATATCATCAGCTTTCGCTCAACATAGGGTTGTGACATTGCATCTCAATGGAGGGTTGCACATGAAGCAGAGTCACTTTGAACAAAGCAGGGATTGATAGTTGTGCACAAATTGACAAATGACTAACATGCCCACAACAACCCCGACGTTTGGATTACGAGAATACTCATTTGTTTGGATTATGAGAAGACTCCATTGAAATGAGAAATATATCTTTTGCATTACCCTAAACATTAAATGCTTGAGTGCTTGAGAACTAATACTAGCATTACTTCTACCTTATAGAAATATATAAATTTTATTTGAAGTATGCCTCGATAACTTAGAATTGATCTTGAATACATGACATTTATCTGAAGTATGCCTTGACATGAGGCCAAATAAGATGGAAAACTTGTTCATGGAATCATAACAAATATGCATTTGAATATTGGAAAAAAACTTTGGTTAAAAGAGGAAAAGCTTCTTTGGTTTATGTGTCCAGCTAATAGTGAGACTAAAAACGATTACTATAGTCCCTGAACTGAAAAAACACATTTAAACCCCATATATATATATATAATATATATGTATATAATATATATATATATATATATATATATATGACTAATAATAGTAACATTATTTCTATTGCAAATATAGATATTAATAATAGTAACGTTATTTCTATTGCAAATATAATATCTATATATTGCACTCCAAGCTATATATTTCTTTAGCAAGATTCTTACATGTTTTGTTCAAATAACTCTCTCATGCTTTAGCTTAACATGATTACGTTCTTAATGTTTTTATTTTTTAATGGACATTATTTCATGAATAGATTTGTCTCTGTTTTGTCCCGATCTCTCAATTTTCAACCTAATAATGAGACATCTTGCCTCTTCTATATAGATAGGGATATATATACAACACCATTTTCTACCTGTACTTTCCAGAGATAAAAAAAAAGAAAAAAAAGAGTGCCACTATTTTAAGACATTTTTCCTAGTGTTTATGCATCCCTTAGCCATTAAGTTAACCTTAAAGCATTTTACCTTGGTTCTACCACGCTAGGTATGTAATTAAGAGATGGATACAAGCAATGAAATGGGACCTTCTTCACATATTCACTCACATATGCTAATGGTGTGGAATGGAGACCTTCTTCCATGGAGTGGTTTAAATTTCAGGTTGGACATCAAAAACACCCCATGTATGCATTTTGCATGTGAATTAATAACGTGACACTTTGTTCCCATTGCCTACACCCATGATGTTAGCATGCACATTTGGACCGAGTATATTGAAACGGGGGCTATGGAAGCATAAAAATAAGTCATATATTTGGAAACTTCCTTCCATCATGTTGTGTGAAAAATATAATTTTATTTAACTAATATAAATTATATTTTATATATTGAAATTAAAATTAAGAAATAAACCATATTTTTTTTATTAAAAAATTTGTTTATTTATTGATTTTTTTTAAATATATATTGTGGCTTGAAGGCCAAGTCTTTTTACCCATAATGTCAATTCTTCTTCTCCGGCCTCCATCAAAATCCAAAATACTCTAATATATCTCACACTACTACCTTCTACCACCCTACATACTTCACCATACTTGTAATGATGCCAGAAAAACACCCAACAATTTAATATGCCTACAATTCATGGATTATTGATTTAGACAAAATGTAAACAACAATGCACTTATTTAACATATTATTAACATTTGGTCCAAATGTTGAATTCTGCAAGGAAACTCCCACACATAGTATCACCTAGGACTCGTCTTCATCATTTGTTGCCATCTCACTGTCCTCCATGTGCGTCATCGTGCCCTCAGCAACATCTCAACCTCTAAGCCGTCCTTCAATTGGTTTTTGTTCAATCATGATCTCCAGATCACACACTCGAGGAGACATAATTTCCTAAGTGTTCTGCAAACAATCCAATTTATGTTGGACTAGATTAATCTCTTAGCGTGATCAAAGCAAATCGAGCCCAAGCCTCAAAGGTTTCCATATCACTTCGCCTAGTTACCAAGGTGGTCAAATAATCTAGTTGCACACCTAATTGGCCCATATGATTGTGAATCTCCGCCCTTGCTATGCTTTGAGACTGCTCCATTTCCACTATAGTATACCTGCTCTCACGAACAATAAAAACTACCATGGAGATGCAAAGATTGACGCCTTTCTAGATTTTATTGTCTTTTACAACATTCATTTCCTCAAGAAAACTAACCTTCATTGCAGAGATTTCCTTCGTACCAGATCTCTATCAGAAAATTACCTGTCAATACTTCAGTCATAACGCATGCTATTAACTTATTGATTCTTATAAAAATATGATTACATAAATTAAAATATGTGTTATAATTTTTTAAATTATTATTTTATAGTAGTAACAATATAATTTGTATTAGCAAAACGTGTTTCAACATTTGAGAGGTACATCAACATTTCTTTGAAATATAGAGCGGAAACTTTTAAGGCTAATATGAGATGACCCTTCAAATCTCTACATTGTTCATTAACAATGCAACAACTATGTTCATATGGATACAACTTAAAGAAACTATTTAGGAAACAGTCACATTTAGAAGGCATAAAATGGTAAAAAACATTTGAAATTGACTCCTATTCATTTATGATTATGAAATTTCTTAGGGGCTACCCAATTGAGGTCAAGGTACTCAGGATACTCTGACTTAATAGATTATATGGATGTAGCTTGCTTCCTTGCACCATCAAATTCTTTATCTCCATAATAGGCTGTAATGGAGAGTGCAGATGTTGAAGGTCATGTTTGAGGCTGTGTAGCTACTAGTATTGTGAAGAAAGAATGTTTGTTAATGTACCCGCCTAGACCATGAACTTGTCCACCTTCTTGTTTGTCAAGGGAATCTCTAGTCTGAGTGCTTCTTCAATTCTCTGGGCCTATGAAATGCCACATTATTTCTTTCCCTCGCTTCCACCAAGTTCCTCTGTCTTCTCCATTGTTCACACTGAAGGATCCACTTGTATTCTTGCTCTCTAATTTCCCACTATTAACTAAAGTTTTGAGTGAATTCTGAATTCCTATTATCACCTTGAATTCTTGGATAATTATGCTACAAAATACCCACTGCATGACCCATTTTGTAACAACCACACCCAACATACCCCATGGGGGTGGTTGCTACTGCTAATCTAACCCTTCTTGTGCTGTAAGAAGAGTGGGACAATTTACATTATTGTTTTTGCATATATATATATATATATATATATATATTATATATATATATATATATATATGTTTGTATAAATTTGGCTAATTGTGTAATTATTATAATATTTAGTTATATACATTTAGTATTATATATAGACCATCGTTGCACCTTGGTGGCCCTCCATGTCAGCTTGATGCTTTTTCTCGACACATCCCTTGCCGCTTCTCTTACACCTCTAGGGTGGGGACCATTAGAGCACATCATCCTGGTCCCCATCACTGCAAATATATATGTATGTGTATATGCTCTGAAGTAGAGCCCGATTACAAAAGCACTGGTTTTAACGTGCTCATTTTGATTTCTCCTCCATAGACCCACTATGCTAAGAGTCCCTCCCCTGCTAAATCAACCCATCCATGAATTGAAGTGTGTTAGTTAAACAACGAAGGATAATGCCTTACCAGTTCTTACCAGTACCAACAATGCGATAGAAACACACTCAACACCTCCAACACACACACACATACACACACACACGCACACATGCATGCCTCCTTGCATTCAAAGTGTTGAGAGGAAATCATAGTCACAAGAACAATTGACAAGGTCTCTTTCCCTTTCAATTATCACTGTAAATTATGCACACCTCAAGCCAGAATATAATGAAATATAAATGGAAGGATTACAAGTGTTACTCAACTATTGTTTACATCATTCAACAAAAAGATATCCATTCATTAAAATTGCATGTATAAATAAACATTGATTTATCTCTTATGGGCATCTAAGTCTGGGACAAGGACTCTCCACCCAACCATAGATAGTTGCAACCAAAGCTCATTTGCAATTATCACCCCTGAGCCAAATTCCAGAGTTTGAGGGGATTACTCAAAGGATTTAAAAACCAACTTCCAGCTGAAACAGGGACACCAGAGGACCTCTGTAACAACCTCTGGTTAAATTTCATGTAATAAAAGTTAATAAAGGCAAAAATAAGACCAAGTTCATGGGACACGTATTCCAATATGAATGTTGGGAAAAGATATCCTAGTGGGCATTACTGGATGTGTTTATGGCTAAGGGGAATTGGCAAAGGAAATTCCTAAGGCTTTGGAAAGTTAAAATGGATTTTTTGGCAATTTTTTTATGAAAATAATGGAAATTAGGAGAAAAGGAAGGTGAAAGGTCACATGTTTCATGTGAAGAGAAAATTGAAGGAAAATAATGGAAAATGAGGAAAATAGAGGCCTCATTGATAAAAAGGTTTCTGAGGATAAGTTGGTAAGATTTTTTCTCAAACCTTTTGTCGGCTCATTTTTGGAGATCTCTCATTATTCTCTCTCTCTCACTCTTAGACACATAGAGTTCTCTTGACGCATTCTAGCTTTGGAGCAAGGAAGAGAAAATAAATCAAAGGAAGGACAAGGAAAAGAAAGGAAAGAAAAGAGAAAGCAAGGAAGAGTAGGATCGAAAAGCTTTAGCAGGAATACTTACAAGTAACATATTGCATGTGTAATTTCCCAGCTAGTTTTGACATGCATGTTGGTATTTGGTTCTTTGGTTGTCGGTGGCATGGTTTTGCCGGGTTATGACAGTGGTTTTCAACCTTGCCTTGCATTTTTCTAGATAGCCATGATGCGATGGGATTGTTTCTTGGTTTTGAGCTTTGGAATTTTCGGATGGTTTTAGAATCCCGGGTGAAGGTGGTCTTAGGAAAATTCCCAAAGACCTAGGAATCCCTTGACTGATTTTGGTGGGATACACAGTAAAGCCTAAGGGTGAAGTCTCTGTTTAGGGCCTAGTGATCCAGCGTGGATTGCGGTAAATTCTGAGAGATAAGGAGATGGAAAATTCCTCAAGGATAGTGATGGACTCCGGAGGCATTCCAAGCTCAGTTTGGTTTTGTGATCTTGGTTTCGGTTTTGGTGAGATCACAGTTTGGTGAGGGTGGAGGTGGTTTAATATTTGGATTCAATTGGTTGTTTTTGGATTGGTTTATCCACGAGATCCTACATTCATGGTTGGAATATGGAACGGGGGTGACTAGCTGAAAGAAATATTTGGTTTAACCATGTCTATGGTCGGGTGGTAGGTGGAAGTCCGAACTTGGTTGGCTCTTGCCTATGTTTAATAAAAGCTAATTTCCCTTGTTTTTGTAATTGTTATTATGTGGCCTTAATGGTTATTATCTCATTGTTATTTACATGGTTTAATGCTGGTTATAAGCATGGTTATATGGCTGGTTATAGTCATGGTTATTTCATGTATTTACTTGTAACTGAAAGGATAATGGATGCAAGACCTAATTGATGTCAAGACAGTTAAGGGAAGATGGTGGTGATCCTTCTTGTCAAGTCTCATATGAGTTATCAGTTATTTATGCACTGTCTTGTATTCATGTCCTATATATTGCATTGATGCCAAGTGTTTGAAAAAATGTTAGTCTCGGTTGGGGATGGTCAAGCCTAGTCCTAGAGCTAGTTTTTGGCTTGTAAGTTTTGTTGTCAATTAAATTATGGATTCTGAAAGTTATAGGGGTTTCTAGGAGGTGACTTGGATTATGGTCTTGAAAAGTGACACAAATCTCAGATTCAAAGGCATAGGTCTGAGGATAAAAGTCCCCAGATGCACCCATGCTTTGTTGTGCAAGCGTTTGGATCCTCCAAGATGCAACCTTGTCCATATCAAGGGAGCATCTAGGGGTTTAATGGTCTAAAATTCAGTGGGATCTAGGGACTGGTCATGGGGATGACTGTGAAGGCTTGTGGTGTTGGGTTGTGTTATATTCTTTCCACGACTAGCTTCCCTAGTTAACCGGGGGGTTAGAGGGGGCCCAAAGCTGCCCCTTCATTACGGTGACTACACAACGGGGGGGTCACAGGGGGGCGGAAACCCCCCCTGTATGGGGGGTTTGAGGGGGGTGGTTAGCCCCCCTCTACGGGATCCAGGGTAGCACCCCAGGGAAATTTTTTTAGACCCTATATTAGGTGGGCAGACCTACCTATGGTTTTGTGCATGGTTTTCGCACATGGTTTTGGGCGCAATGGTTTTTCGATCCATGGTATTGGATTCTTCAACATGTATATATATGTATTGTAACATTGAAAGGAAAATAATGAAAAATCAATCTGGTAATCTCGATTTTGGGATCCAGGGGAAATCTCTGTGTATATTTGTTTTATGTGTTATGCTCTTGCTATTGTTTATTTTCTGTGTTTTAGAATTCATATGCAGGTAATTTCTGTATGGGGTTAAAACCTACATATGGGAGTCCTGTAGCAAGTATAAAAGGTTTATGTTGTGGGTTTCCGTCGATTCCACTTCCTTAAGGTCACTTAGGAGGTTGAGACTTGTCATAATAGCCCTTCATCTCATTTTTACCTTGGGTAAGCTGGTGAAACTGGGTAGATATGAGGGGAGACATCATTACAGGGTGTTATCAGATCATGGTTCAACACTTAGACTGGATAGGCAGAATGTGTTTGTAATGCATGCATGTGGATTGTATATGTGCTTGTTAGGTATGCATGGTAGTGGTCATGGTTACAGTTGTGTTGCCATGTAGGAGTTGATGATGTTTTGTTGGGATGTGTTTGTCATGAATGCATGTCGGTTATATATGCATTTTTTATGCATGTCAGGGTATATATGTTGTTATGCATGTCAGTGTCTATATGTTGTTATACATTCATTGTCATGGTGAAGGTTGTTGTGCATGAGGTCATTGTATGCAATTAGGTCATCATGATGATATTCATATGTTATGATTCTAATGTGTTGACTAAGATAGAGTAGGAGATGTAGACCATCTGAGTGAGGCTGTAGCACTAGACTCTAGGGTAAGAGAAGATCGTCATACATGTATTGTATGTTTCGCATGCAGGTATGTTAGTTAATTTATTGTTATATGCATTAGGGTTACTTATATTCTTGTCGTTCTATTATTACTATGGTTACATGTATGATAGATGTTAGTTAATCAGTGTGATCATATGTACATGCGTAAGTTAGTCATGAAGGATAGTAACCTGTTGTTATATGCAGTGTGGTCGTATGCCTGATGGTTATGGTCATTGTAGTTGAGGTCTTGATGTTATTATGTTTTTTTCTAATTTTAATTGACCTATGTAGATGATCATGGTTATGACATTCAAGTATGAGTTAATACATTGTGATATTATGGGATACTAATCTTGTCTGATGGTGCATATGTTATTGTTATGCATGAATGAAAATTGTTTATGAGTTTATGATGTGAACATGTTAGCTAGTTACCGTTAGGAATATCATGACATTATTTATGGTTGAGTTGATATGTTGTGAAGTTATATCGTGCTAATCTAGCTTGATTGTGCAGACAAGATAACCTCCCCTGAGATACATTAAGGTACGAGTTTGTGTTGTAACATCTACAACCACCCTCCAAAATTTTGCCTTAGCTTCGTTTTGGAGCCTCCTTACCAACCATCCTAGAAGCATGTCTTGCACTGTCAAGTACATAAGCTTCATTGGTTTTTCAGCAGCTTGCCATCATGTGCATGATTATTTGTTTCAATCCCCCAATAGGATGCTACTACAGACTTGGTGCAGCTATTGTTGAGTATCTCCCTCAAGAAATAACGCAATTCTAGAGGGGGACCAACCTTCCCTCCAAAAATTGCGCAAATTTGACTGGCAGCCTACTCGGCTCAGAAATTGCGCAATCGTGTCAAATAACCTTCCTCTTGAAAATTGCGCAATCTAGCCCAACAGTGCAGCTCAGCCAAAGAATTGCACAATTCTAGGTAGCAGTCAATTGCTCCTCCCAGAAATTGCGCAATCCCTCTGGACAACCAGCCCAACTTCCTCCCAGAAATTGCACAAAATTTCCCCTCAGTCAAGCAGGTTGTTGCATGTGCCCTCAGGCTGACTAGTTCTAGCCGGGACCAAGAAAACTTGACTTACATGCATAGGCTGCTTCTTCCCGAAATATAAAAAATCAACATGCAAAAAACATCCCTAGATTTTAGGGAGCTATTTTTAGTAGCTGGAGGTTACATGCAAATATCGTTCTAGAAACCTTCCTCCAAGTGTCTTTTTTTTCTAGATTTTTGGTATGCGCATCATGGGCTTCAAACTTATTTATTCGATGCTTCAAAGCTCATTCTTCACATCGATCTTGGAGCTCTGACATCCCACATCACATCCAGGAGTCTTCGACACATCTAGCTCAGCTATTTTCGAGTAAGTCCGCTTTACTTTTCTTTTGTAGCATTTCTATCGCTTTTTGTGTTTTGGCTTGTGTAAGTGTTGTCTGCTTGATTCCTATGAACACTTTCTATTGTTTGCATGCATGTCGGCTTGTACAAGCACCGTTTCAGTTTTCGTTAGCATATCATTGTTGTCACATGCAAGACACTGTTTTGCACAAACGGTCACCGATTCGGCGACTCGTTTCACACACATGCATGTTGTCTCATTTTCTAAATGTTGCATTCACTATTTGCATGCACGACCATACACTCCTACTTACACTCAGTATCGTCATGCATTCACATCTTCATTTTCTTTTAGTTTCCTGTCGGTAGGTCTGGGCAACTTTGGCACGGACTCTGCCTCACCCGGACAACATTGCACAATTCTGAGAGGGAAGGATCTTCCTTCCTCCTAGAAAATGCACAATTTAGACCACTGACTACCCTCTAGTCTCCAGTCTTTCCTTGTGTAGTTCTGAGAGGCAGTGATTGCTGGCCTAGAAAATTGCACAATGTTGTCCCTGGGCCTGCATCACTTGCCAATCAAAATTGTGCATTACGCAATATCAGCACCCAACAGTCCAATCTAGATTGCGCATTGTGTAATTCCAGTAGTCAACGAGCCTCTCGACAGTCTGGACTGCCTTTGCATAGTTTTGACAGTTAGTCTCTCGGCCTCCCTGTGAAAATTACGCAATCCTTTCCAGTCGGTCTACAGGTATGTTGAATGTCATCCCTCAAGTTTGCTTTGGTTTTAACCAATAGATTTCTTGACATGCATGTCGCCATGTCTCTAGATATAACCAGTTTTCATCTATCTCTCAACAATTCAGGATCAATGGCCTCAAAGAGAACGTGGTCAAAGGACACCGACGAAAGTGCAACTAGAGCGGTAGTTGAGCGAGTTTGTCGATTTATGAAGACACCAAGCTGATCGTAGACAAAGACATCAAGCTGAAATGGAAAGAGGTCAATGATGCATTCTCAGGCACATTTGGGAAAGATATTGAAGACCGCCAAGTTTATGTGAACATTCACAAGTCCGGATTTTACCAGATTGCATGCAGGTATCCCACGTTCCCATGCGCAAACATGATACATTGGATTGTCTCACACACTGATCCTGAGATGAGGAAAATGAGAAGTTTCAGTGAGAAGGAGATTGCTACCTTCAGGGCACGAGATTATCAGTAGATGTACCATTCACTGAAGCCAGTGATCAGCATGGAGACACCCTTCAGCATACCCAGTAGCAATAACAACTCCAGGGATATCTTGAAGAACTGGGTAAAGGAGTCGGTCAAATTCAAGATGATACCCAACCATATTTACAAGATGAAGATACCACGAAAGGCGTATTAGTACTTGGTCATCTTTTTATGTCGCTTGTATGACCAAGAGAACACGAAGACCTTCTCGCATTCTTGTAGAGTTGGGTGATCGCATTGGATCAACTGGCTAATGAAGATAAAGCATGCAACTGGTCCAACATGTTGGATCACAGGCTGAAGGAATAGGTAACAAGAGCTCAAAAAATTCCCAAAGGTCATTAAGTAGAAATCTACATGTTTGCATACATCTTGGATGCAATCTGTTCCTGTCAGGAGTTCTCAGGTTTGAAGTGGGCATGGACACCGGCGAAACTTCTGTGAACACTTACTGAATTTTTTTTTCCGAATGCACCTTTCAAGGAGTCATCACACAACTGTCAAATCATTTTGTCACCCAGTGTACAAGATGATATTTGAGAAAGATCCACCTTGCATGTCGAAGGTAGAAATGGAGGCACTGATCGACACAGTGGATTGGTATGCCTCACCGTCTGGTGCCTTCATACGGATGTACAACGTGGAGGAGCCTCTGCATGTTTTGCTGAAGTTTGCCATGGACAAACTTGTCATACAAGAAGTATCATACCACATCTCAGCAGGACTGTCAGCTAAGATGCACTGGAATAAGAAGGAACCTTGGCCCACTCTTCCATTGCAGAACGAGTTGTATGATATACAGAATCTCAAGCATGCAGATGTCAAAACAGAGGAGATAAAGAAATATCCTTTTGACACCCGAAGCTATAATCCATATGACCCACATTGTTTGGTGAAGGATCACTACGCGAGAATATAGTTTATGTGGATCCACGGGGCATGTCATTGGGTGAAGGAAGAACCATGGAGATACTGTTACAAATTCTCCAGGCCCAATGAACCGGTCGGAATCACTGTGGAATGGTTAGCAAAGCAGCATGAAGCAACATCCAGGAGAGCACCAGCAGCAACAACAACAGAGGTAAACATACTGATGCACGACAAAGGAAAGAGAAATATTGTCGATAGTGCATAGGCAGAACAAAGCTGCAAGTTTAGAGTAGACCCACTTGTGCAAGAAACAACTTTGGCAATAGAGGCGAAGATTAAACAATGCAACATGAGGACTACGTAAAGGCAAAGAGAAGAACAGAGGATGGAGGAAACAATGAAGGAGTTGCATGAGTTGAAGGAGAAACTCCGGAAGGAACAGGAGCTGGTAGATAGGAGAAGGAAGCGCAACAAGGATAGGTACATCAGGGGGTGCAACATGTATAGACATATGAAACTACACTCGTACAGGTAGTAGACTCATATGAATGACTGACATAAAGCAAACAGGGTGAGCAGTCACAGAAGTAGGATTTCGCTCAAGAGATTGAACAAGCACTTGAGCAAATGGATATGGATATGGAGCAATAAGAGTTAGAGCAAGACATCTACCTCATGCCTTACCATCAAGAGGTCATCCCTCCAGCTTCACCAGAACAGGAAGCAGAGCAAGTCCCAAGCGACCAAGGAGATACTGAGATCCTTGGAAACAATCCAGAAGGAGAGATGCACAACATATCATTCGATGAGCCACAACATAGAGTTTTCAATCAGGCAGATTGTCTACTTCGGATGACAACACATCTCCTATGAAATTTGAAGAACAAGTGGTTGTGTCTGACGGGTGTAAGCATCCAACAACCTCGGCCGATGCTACCAGAGCATATGATGAAGCCACTAGCTCGAGTGTTCACTTCTTGATAGATGAGAATGAGCGAATGGCTAAGGAGTTACAGATGGCCAAGCAGGGAGGAGAATTGGTTACAGTATTCACCCGAGTAGAGTTGAAGAAGGCGATACTGGATGAAGTATCGTCCCTTGACATAGTCATGCGGGTGTTGTATTCCAAGTTTGTCTGTGCATAAGGAAGTTGTCCATCTCAACGATTGGCAATAGCAATGTGCTAGGAGAGCACGTATCTTGTCAAACTTGCATACTGCTGTTGACCACATGCAAACGTGGACAATGAGATACAAGGGAGCCCCGTTAAACTTGCCCAAGATGATGAAGCCCAGAGCGGTCAAGCTGAAAGCATGTATCGGGAGCTAGATTTGGAACTATGAAGAACTCCCACAACTCATCGCTAGTTTGCAGGATTCCCAGGCATGGGTATTCAGAAGTATGGATGTTGTTGTGTGCGCACATGTAATCCCATCTATTGGGACAATCACCAAGGCAAAGACAAAGACACAAGTCCAACTGGATCTTTATTCATACTTTGACGAGTTGATGCACATAGCCACCAGTGCAGACTTGACGATCAGTGCAGACACCATGCATCAATATGTCGTTGGTTTGACCACACTCAAGAAAATGATGCGCATGTTATTATACGAGTTGGATAGAGGAGCTAGAGCAGTGTACCCAGATGCAACGGAGGCAAGAGTTTGTTTCCAGAAAGATGTCACCACAAAGTACATGGACACCATCGTGGACTACCAAGCTTGGCATCAATTCGCTATTGTCGATCATCGTGAGGATGTCAAAGAGCTGGTCTTCCCACAGTTGTATGAGTCATAGTGATGTCTTGCATGGCTTGCTCAAGCCTATAATGTCTCACATGGGTACATGTGTAGATTGTATGTAACGTCTTGTCAAGTGGAAGTCTAAGTGTCAATAGTTGGAAGTAACAGTCATAGAGTAGATGAAAAGTCATGAGGGTAGATGAACAGTCACAAAGGGGAATGTCAAGGGCCACCCCAACCTTTGCTATATAGATTCCCTCATAACTCATTATATAAGCTTTTGGTCAACTAAGCTTCCGATAGGAGTATCTTAGAGAAAGCTTGGAGAGTATTGTAACGAGCCTTGGCTTCTCCACTGTGCAGAGCTAGTATATCTCTTTAGAGGAGCAGACGACATTGACTATAACATCCCACTCTCGAGACTAGTCGTTGGTCATGGTTTTATTGTATGATTGGAAATTTCACTTCTTAATATAACAGAGCCAGAACGTTTCATGCATATGTTGTTATTGTATTTTAGCTAACTTGTTTACTCTAATGATATATGTATCTGTTTTCTTACGCATGCACGTATGGACTTCTCTGTATAAGTATGTATGAATCTTACTGAAATGTGTTGTTGGTTTAACCATCACTTTGTATTGCTATCTTACTTGCCTTCCAGTTTGTGATGCATATTTGCTCATGTGTTCCCTTCTTAGTTCCATTCTTTCATAGGTTTCCAAGTTGCGCACTCACATCGACCTCCGTGTGTTAGAACCATTCATGCACATTCCTTGACTTGCTGCATATGTCACACCCTTGCAATCAATAGGGACATCTTACTTGCCTATGTGTGCAATCGCGGTCAAGGCGATACCGTACGACCCACTACTGGGACTCCTACACCAAATGGTTCGAGGTCTAGTTGGGACTTCTTACTGATGAGATCTCTAGCACCATCAATATTTTTCTTATGTCATATATTTGGTGCTTGACTATTTGATTATGTCGTCTAGTTGATTCATCTAACATGGTATGTTTATAGTTTGTTTGAATGTTTGATTAATTGCATGATATGAATATGTGTCTGTAAGATTGCATGAAGAAATGATATTGTTTTAAGATGGTCATACAAACACATATGTGTTGAGATAGCTAATATGTACTTGAGTGTAAGTGGGTGATAGTTGTAGCATTATGTCTAATGAGTATGAGTTGACTATGTATTATGACATGATTGTTAGTCTTGGCAAAGGTTGATTTCAAATTATTAGATATTTTGTCTTGATCTTTGGAACATGTCGCTGACATGTGTGTTAAGTTACAAGGCAACATGATTGGCACAACAAGATAAGATAATTGATATATTGTTACATTTATTTATGCACTGATAGTTATGTGTTATGGTAGTACGATATAGAGAATTGCATGGCAAACAAATTTCCATGGAATATTGAAGAAGGTTCAGGTTGAGCTTTCCCTTGGAAGCACTGGGAACCCATGGGGATTGAGTCATGGTATCTATTTTTAGTCTTGTGCTTTTTGTCTTTTGTGATTTGTTGCGTTTGATTGATAATTTTTTCTATCTGTTGCATAGCTATGCTGCTTTGGTTGCGATGTTGTATCATTGTTGGTTCTTCACATTTTTTTCTTGTTTGTTTCTTGTTTTTGTCTTTTATGTTTGAGTCTTGGGAATTGGTTGGGAAAGAGGAAAGTTAATGGAGTTCAAGAAGATTCAGATGAAACCTAACAGGTGATGTAAAGCCTGGATGAAGCTTAGTGCATTTATAAGGGCAGCTGAAGGCAAGTGTATGACAACTAATTGGATTGGTTGGGTCCACTGAGGTAAATGGACGATAATAGGACAATCATGAGAAAGGTAACAAAAAGGGTAGAGAAAATGGATTTGAGGTTTCAGATGCCTTGACTATGTTGGCAACTATTGTTCTCAATATTGTGCATGAATAAAGGAAGTTCTCTTAACCTTGGCCTTATGATATCTAGTAATTATGTTGTGATCATGATTTATTTATGCTAATGTTTATATGCATATATGTATGTATGTACTTTGTTATTTGATAGGGTCATCAAGGATCATGATTGTTTTATGTTGTTGTTTATATGTATACATGTATGTCGTTTTCTGACAGGGTCACCAGGGATCATTCTTGTGGAGGAATGCTTGCTTATGCAGGTGAATGGCATGAAGAGGTTCCTAGTTTATGAGGAATCAAGTGGGAAGAATAGTCATGAAAAATATATGAGGTCAATATCATGTGGATATGAATTGATATTATATGCTTGTATTATGCCTATGTTTATGTTATGACATGTAACACTGAAAGATACTTCAGCGGAATGAAACAATGTGCTTTGCGACATGCTAGGATAAGTATGGATGGTGGAGAGACACTGGAAGCAAGGTTGCTTGGTAGAGCCAATGTGGTTTTGGATGTGAAAAGATATTGTTGTGTATATGTTGTGCATATTTTAAATTCAGTTATTGTACCTATGGTGTTGTGTGCATATTTCATATGTAGTGTTGGGTATAGATGATGCTATGTACATGTTGGATATGCAGTGCTGTGTACGTATCATATTGTGCGCATGATGGATATGCAACGTTGTGTGCATATGGTGATGTGTGCATGTTGGGTATGCATTTCTTTGTACACATGGTATTATGTACATGTTGTATATATAGTGTTATGTACATATAGCATTGTGTGCATGTTGTACAAGTGGTACTATGTACATATGGTGTTGTGTGCATGATTGTACATGTGGTGCTATGTGCATATGGTGTTGTGTACATGTTGTACATGTGGTGTTATGTGCAGGGGGTGTTGTGTACATGTCATGCATGTGATTTTATGTACATGTGGTGTGGTATACATGTCGTGCATGTGGTACTGTGTACATGTGGTATTGTGTACACGTTGTACAGGTGGTGTGGCGTACATGTGGCACTGTGTATGCATTTTGTAGGTGGTGTTGTATACATGTGATGTTGTGCACATGTTGTGCAGGTGGTGTTGTGTACAAGTGGTAGTGTGTACATGATGTACATATGGTACTGGTGTACATGTGGCATTGTGCGCATGTCGTACATGTTGTATTACAGGCATGCGGCACTATGTATGTGCATTGTGTAATTGGGGTATCGTGACATGTGTATTCGTTGTATTGTACTCTAAGTATGTATATGTATTGTGTTGTACACCAGATGTATGTGTATGTATTGTGTTGTACAACGGGCGTAGGTGTATTTTTGTGTTGTGCGCCGGGTGCGAGTGTATGTCTTTTGTGGTGTTGTACGTTGTGTGTGGATGTATGTGTTGTGATGTACACTGTGTGTATGTGTACATGATTGAAGAGAAGAAAATGCACTGGGTGATTTCCGAGTGTGGAAATTGATCTGATGTGTGTACAAAAAGAACAAAGGCACAAGTAAGGACTGACGAAGGATAAAAATCAATATTTTATTTTAGTTTTATTATGCATGTGATCTAGGATTTTGATTTATGATGGTTACATGTGATCTATGATTCCGGTTTATGATGATTGCATGTGATTCATGATTTTGATCTATGATGGTTTTGTTTTGGGCTAACCTTATGTGATATTTTTATACATGTTGATTTGGTCAAAGATGCTAGTTTGAGTTGTTGTGATAGGAAGTAAACGAGATTTCAAGTGTACCTTATTGAAGAGATACTAATGAGATATGTCATGAATTTACTTTAAATCTAGTGGAAATTATGTGCTTGCTACAGGAATGCATGAACATGCCGAGTTGGGTGGTTGAAATTGACTGCAAGAATTAGCAACAACAAAAGGAATTGGAAAATGCAACAATATGTTGGTAAAGCACTTCAGGAGAAGGGTCATTGTGGGACATTGGTGCCCAATAGTGTCCACTGATTTCCATGAGAATGCTATGACTAATATGATGGTTTTGAGGTAGGTATATGCCTTGGTTGTTGACCTTACGGTGAGAGGAGGCCTTGCCAAGGGATGGATTGCCCTGGATAGGGGATGTTGGGGAACTTGGAAGGTGAGTGACTGCATGGAAGGGGTGACCAGATTTCCTGAGGGACTGTGTAGCAGAGAGGAGAAGGATGGGGATGGATTTATTTTGGTCATTAGCATTTCCAGATGGAACCAGATGCACATTGGGAGTGCACCATGGAAGAATGAGCCAGTTACTTAATTTGAGAGGAAAATTGGCGCAGTATTGTGGCGCTAGACATTGGATGCAACTCTGACTTTGGTAGTGGGTTTTGGACTTCCTAGGAAGGAGGTAAATCCCGATACTAGTTTTGAGGGTGGAGATGTGAGCCTCTGGATTACCCTGTTGATTGATACGAGCATCATATCCTTTTATTTGTTAGATGAGAAAATGTGCATATGTGTATATGTGGTTATTGTAAATACCATAATGAGCTATGCTATAAAGCTCCTGTAAACAGTATGTTGCCATTTTTTTTAGCATTGGTTCATTGTAAATACTGCAACGATCTATGTTATAAAGCTCCATGGGAAGTATGTTTTAATTTCAGCAGTTATTTGAGGTCTTGGTTTGATTTAACACTGAGGACATTGTTCCCTAAGGCGGAGGGGTCTGTAACAACCCTTGGTTAAAATTTCTTGTAATACAAGTTAATAAAGGAAAAAATAAGACCAAGGTCATGGGGCACATATTCCAAGCTAAATGTTGGGCAAAGAAATCCTAATGGGCATCATTGGATGTGTTTATGGCTAAGGGAAATTAGAAAAGGAAATGGCTAAGGATTTGGAAAGGAAACATGGCATTTTTGGAAATTTATTTATAAAAATAATGGAAATTAGGAGAAAAGGAAGGTGAAAGGTCATAGGTTGCATATGAGGATGAAATTAAAGGAAAATAATGGAAAATGAAGAAAATAGAGGCCTCATTAATAAAAAAGCTTCTGAGCCTCAGTTGACAAGATTTTTTCTCAAACCTTTTGTCAGTTCAATTTTGGAGCTCTCTTATTATTCTCACACTCTTAAACACTTAGAGTTTTCTTGGAGCATTCTAGTTTTGGATCAAGGAAGGGAAAAGCATGCAAAGGAAGGACAAGGAAAATAAAGGAAAGAAAAGAGCAAGCAATGAAGAGAAGGATCAAGCAACTTCAATAGGAATACTTCTAGGTAACATATTGCATGCGTAATTTCCTAGCTGGTTTTGACATGCATGGATCTGCATGTTGGTATTTGGTTCTTTGGCTATCTGTGGCGTGGTCTTACTGGGTTATGACAATGGTTTTCAACATTGCGTTGCCTTTTTCCAAATAGCCATGGTGTGATGGGATCATTTCTCAGTTCTGAGCTTTGGAATTACCTGATGGTTTCAGAATCCGAGGAAGAGGTGGTCTCACGAAAATTCCCAAAAGCTTAGTAATCCCTTGACTAGTTTTGGCGAGATACATGGTAAAGCCTGAGGGTGGATTCTCAGTTTAGGGCCTAGTGATATAGTGTGGATTGTGGTAAATCCTGAGAGACAAGGAGATGGAAAACTCCTCAAGGATAGTGATGGAGTCTGGAGGAATTCCAAGCTAGTTTTGGTTTTGTGATCTCGGTGTCAGTTTAGGTGAGATCACAGTTTGGTGAGGATGGATGTGGTTTAACCTTTGGATTCCCTTAGTTGTTTTTGGATTGGCTTATCCATGATATCCCACATTTATTCTTGGAATATGGGACGTGGGTGACTAGCTAAAAGAAATATTTGGTTCAACCATGTCTATGGTTGGGTGGTATGTGGAAGTCTCAAACATGGTTGGCTCTTGCCTATGTTTAATAAAAGCTAAGTTCTCTTGCTTTTGTACTTGTTATTATGTGGACTTAATGGCTATTATCTCATTTTTATTTACATGGTTTAATGTTGGTTATAAGCATTGTTATATGACTGGTTATAGTCATGGTTATTTCATGTATTTACTTGTAACTAAAAGGATAACGGATGTAAGACCTAATTGATGTCAAAATAGTCAAGAGAAGAGGGTGATGATCCTTCTTATCGAGTCTCATATGAGTTATCAATCATTTATGGTCTGTCTTCTATTCATGTCCTATAGATTGCATTGAAGCCAAGTGTTTGAAAGAATGTCAATCCATGTTGGGGATGGTCAAGCCTAGTCCTGGAGCCAGTTTTTGGCTTGCAAGTCGAGTCGTCATGTAAATTATGGATTTTGAAAGCTATAAGGGTTTCTGGGAAGTGACCTGGATTCTGGGCATTGACTTGGATTCTGATTTTGAAAAGTGGCACAAATACCAGAGTCATAGGCACAAGTCTGAGGAGAAAATTACCCAGATGCACACATGCCTTGTTATGCGAGCGTCCGGAGCCTCCTAGACGCACCCTTGTCCATATCAAGGGATCATCCAGGGGTTAAATGGTATAAATCTTAGTGGAACCTAGGGACTGGTCATGGGGATGACTGAGAAGGATTTTGGGAGTCCTGTAGCAGGTATAGAAGGTATGTGTTGTGGGTTTCCATTGATTCCACTTCCTTAAGGTCACTGAGGAGCTCAAGTCTTATCATAGTAGCCCCTCATCTCAAGTTTACCTTGGGTAATTTGGTGAAGGTGGGTAGATATGAGGGGAGGTGTTGTTACAACCTCCTTCCTCCACCTACCAGCCACTCAATAGTTAAACGATGCACATGGAATCTAGATGCTTCTTCTCCACCCAAGTGCACACAAGAAATCTAGAGAAGCAAGTATCCACCCTAATAATAGTGGTTCCACCCACTTTAGGGAATCCAAAACCCACTTAAAAATCATAACAAGAAAGGCTTTAGAGGTTATCCCTCTAAGAATGCAAGGACACAATACTTCACCTGCACCATTAAGGGAATCTAGAGAAAAACCATTTCCACCCTTTGGATTTACAAGGACTCGAGAGGCATTGCTCGTCACCAAGGAGAGACCATATTCATGCTAGTCATGCCAACTGACTGTTGTCACTGTATTTTCTCCCCTTCAGCAAATCCTTCCTCTTCTCTCCTGTGCATTTTTCTTTGCTAAATGTTGCTCAGATGGATTCTCTGCCTTGATGGTGAATGTGAAGTCTCCCCTCCATTAGGTCAAACTCATCATTTTACTCTCTGCCTTCCTTTGTGTGCAAGGATTTACTTCCTCGTCCTTGCTGCCTTGCAAAATGTATGATCTTCAAAAATTCCTTGTCCTTTTTTCCTTGTTGTGTTTCTCAATCAACATGGGCCTACATTCTTCTCTTGTAACCCAATTTAATTCAGAAAAATAACTTATTAAAGGCACACCAACCAACCTTTAATGGTTGTCCAAAAAACCCATATTTCTTGCATAAGGAAACCTCACATATCCCAAGCAAGCCACCTATTTAGCTCTAGAATAAGTGTCCCTTTTTGACTCAACCCTTTTAACATATTTTGTGAAATATTATATTGCATTTTCATGAGGAAACCCATGTTGGGGATGTCTCACATTTAATGACTCATCTTCTCCCTAATAGTCTCACCTATGTGCCATTACAATTCATTATATTCCCATAGAGAGCTCACACGATGAAAATGGCTTGATGAATCCTCTGATCCCACTCCATACTCCTTCTGCGCAGTAATTATTTTATAAACTCTTATATATTAATTAAGGGTCTACTAATATCATGTAATGCATGTCACTAGTGCACATATTATCCTTGGATAACAAAGTAATGATTTGAACTCATGCTTATTTCAAATGACTCCACATTTTCTACATGTGAAAACATTGAGACAAATTACACATTTCCTTATTTGTATGCATATTAGTTATGTTATCTTTCTAATACCCAACTGCTAATTTAATAAAAATTATAATATGAGCAAAATGAAAACCAAACTCCAATCTCTTTTACTAAATATGTTGAGTATTCTAAGAAAGATTAATAGAAAAAAATAAAATCACGATTCAAGACACAAGCATACAATAAATAATACACCAAAATTTACCCAGGAAACTCTAACTAGAGAAAACCTGCCAACTTGTGTGTTTTATTATTATTCTACTTAGCAAAAATTCATAAAATTGATTACAGACACCGGGAAAAATTCCCCTTCAATTTGTTGTCCCTCAATACACTACTTTTAACCTTTCTAACTAAAATGACCTTTGCATACACAATTGTACTATCTCGTATAGGCTATTCATCCCTCGTGCATGGGCTTACTCAACCTTCGTAAGTGAGAATGTCATTGAAGAAATCGTTGAGGCTATTTGACCTCTGCCTCTCTACCCTAGCACGTTGATATGGAATCTCTTCTTGCTGAGCTAAAACACACAAGTCATTAGTGTGTAATGATAATGGCCAAGTCTACGTCCTTCCCATTTTATAAAATCGAATTGGCCCATTAACTCAAGTTGGACAGGCTCATTAACTCTAGGCAAAATTCTAAGATCAATTTACTTTCTGACTATAGGAAAATTAGAATTTTCCTAAGTCAAGATGAAGTGAAAGTATAACTGCACCTTAGCTTCACTTGTGGTTCCACTACCAAATTTAGTGCACTTCTAAATTTAGTAGAAATTTTCCATCTGTAACTTCAATTAACATTCCCTCTAAGAGAGGAAGGTGTTATGTACTACACCTAGTTTATCTCTGAAGTAAATGAATCTGCTTCTTACTAATGTCTTAGATAAGATATCTACTATCTTCTCCTATGTAGGGGCATACTGAACTCTGAATTTACCCATCTAAAAAAAATCTCAGATATGGTGGTACTTGATCTTGATGTGCTTAGAGTGATCATGAAACAATGGATTTTTAGAGAACTTGATGCAGCTCTAATTATCACAGTTTATGATCATGGGCTCCAATATTTGACTGAAAAAACGACAAGTAACTTCCATGAAAAAATATCCTTGCAGGATTCTAAGCCAATAGCTATATACCTGGCCTCAACTGAGCTCAATGCCATTGATCTCTACTTCCTACTGAACCATGAAACAACTATTGACCCAATATTGAAAGCACAACTTGAAGTCCTCTTCCTATCTACTGAACCCATTTCCCAATTTGCATCTATGGATCCCTGAAGACTCACTCGATAAACCTGCCTATATGATATACCATAATCTATTGTGTCCTATGGATACCTCAACACATGCTTGGAAGCAACCTAATGCACTCTAGTCAGCTCAACCATAAACTAGCTCAACTAGTTGATTGCAAAGCAACTGCATGGTCGTGTGTTCACTGGATACATCCAAAACCCTCTGAGCTTCCTATAGAGATTTAGATACACTCACTCACCTTTGGTAACATCCACCTTCCTCTAGTTTGTGACAATAGGTGTGGTCATGGTCCTACATCCCTACATGTGGAATCTTTTGAGAATCTCTTGTGCATACCTGCCCTGTCTCAAGAATATCTCCCCATCACCCTGTCATTCCTCCAATTGAAGGAAATAATGAATAAGCCCTATATTCTTCATCTCAAACTCTTATGCAATATATCTCTTACATTCATGGATGAGTTCCTCATCCCCTATCAATATAAAATCATCAACATATAACAAAAGAATGAGAGGTTGTACCTCAACCACAATAAAATACAGGTTAGGGTCAAATTCACTCTTGAAGAAGCCAAAAATGAAAAGGTTGTTGTCTATTTGGGTATACCATGCCCTTGATGCCTGCCTGAGCTCATAAAGAGCTTTGTTAAGCCTACACACATGTGTGTCTCTATTGATAGTCTCAAACCCCTTAGGATGCTCAACATATATCACTTCCTCAACAACTCCATTAAGGAAGGCGATCTTCATGTCCATTTGTTGGATATTCCATCTAACATGTGCTATGATGTCTAGAATAGTCATAATGGACAAATATCAGGTCACTGGTGTGAACATCTCATCATAGTCCATCCGTTCAACCTGACAAAACCATTTTGCCACAAATATAGCCTTACACTTCTCCACACACCCATCAACTACATGATTAATCTTGTAAACAAAATGTGAACCAACCACTGACTTGTCTACTGGTCTTGGCACAATCTCCTAGACATCATTCTGCATGATAGACAAATATTCCTCCACCATGGAATCTCTCCATACCTGCTGAGAAGTTTCCTCCTTATAACAAGAGGGATATGAGTCTATCACACCAGTAATAAGTGTTATGTACCCCATATATCTCTATCACTATTTACTATATCTAAATGTGGAGATGGGTACTCCAACTCTCTCATGAGCCTCCATTATAAAGTTATCTTCCCACCTGGCTGATCCTCTCCCTACATTGGGAGTAACTAGTTGAGTGGGACCCCCTAATTATACTCTCTCATATTGTTCCTATTCTTTCTCCTCAATTGCATGCTAGTCAACCTACCCAACAATTGGTTGTGATGAAGCCTGAGAAACAGGCCGAGCCTCCTACTTGGGAGCCTCTTGCTCCTCCTCCTATTATGCACCCTTCTCACCCTCCAAGGTATTTCGGAGAATCCTTCCTTCCTTGAACTTCATATTATGTCTAATCACTATCTTCCTGAGTGCTGGAATATACACCCTATCTACCTTAGATGTCTCACTGTACCCCACAAAAATTCCCTTCTCTATTGTGGGTTATAACTTCTTTTGGTTATTAAAATTCACATGGCATTAAACAAGGTTGCCAAAGATATAGAAGTGAGACATGTTAGACTTATTGCATATGAAATCTTCCTCTGGTGTGATTTTTGCCTAGGAATTTGTGTGGACTCCTGCTCTGCAAAAATACTACAGTGTTGCATGCCTCTTCCAAAAGAAACATAGGTAGCCTTTGGTCATGCGACATAGCCTTGACTGATTCAACAATGCTCCAGTTCTTGTGCTCAACCAACCCATTCCAGTGAGGGTTATGAGGTGCAATGAGCTCTCTCTCGATGCCTTCCTTGGCACAAAAATATCTTTAGGAATTGGAGATGTACTCCCCGCCATTCTTTGACCTCAACACCTTGATCCTCTTACTAGTCTAATTCTCCACCAAGTCTTTGAACCCCAACAACTTTGAGAAGATCTGATCTTTCTTCTTCATGTAGAAGACCCAAGTCTTTCTTGAGTGGTCATCAATGAAGGTGACATAATATTTGTATCTCATCATATACAGAGAGGAAAATGGTCTGCATACATCTGAATGTACCAACTCCAAGATGCTATTGGCCTTGCCATCTTTGTTGGAAAAGGATGTCTTGGCATGCTTTCCAAGTATGTAACCCTTGCACATGTCATGATCATCTACATTAGGCTATGGAAATATTGTGCCAATCTCCCTCAAAATATTCAATGCTCCATGGTGTAAATTACCCATACACCTATGCCAAAGCTCCCCAAGGTCACATATATGTTCATTGATCTCAAACTGTAACTGTCACATGGAATGAGTCGAGGTTGCGGACAAGATTGACCTTCCTAGTATCTAAAGATATCTAGTGACAAGCAAGCCAATAAAAAACTATCTTTCTCTAAATATGCAATTAAAAACAAAGGCATACAAGTGTTTTAGGCCTACCTTGGGTCCAATGCAAGTTTGTGGAAGCCTCGCTCCCTCGCTCCAAATTAGCTTCCTTGAAGTGTAATTCTGTAAACACAAACAAGCAAACAAATTAAATAGCACCTGAAAATGCAATATCATAAAGCATATTCATCATAATGATCAAGGAGATTATGAAACAAACCACATAAGACAATTTGTTGAGAAAAATGAATCTGATTGTATTAATTCAAATGAAAGAAGAACTTTACAACCTGTGCCTTGATGCTGTACAAGCTCCTCTCAGGGTCCGACAAGAAGTCTCCTCTACTTTGACAAGTTTCACTCACTTCCCAATGAAACCAAAAGGTATGTGATCTCTCCTCTCAAGTTTAACTAGGAAGTCCCAATTCCATCAGCATTTACCCTCAAATGTTCAGCTTCTAACCTCTCTAGCAACTGACCCAATGCCTTAATTTATAGTGCAATGGAGGGAAGTTACTAGGTCCTCCTTCAAAGGGATAAAGTCCTCCTTCAAAGGGATAGCTCCTCCTATCAAGGGATTAGCTCCTTCTCTTTTGGAATGCATGAACCACCTTGGAGCGAACAATCCACGTCAAAATCCTTCTAGAAACATCTAGATTTAACCCAAAAGTGAGTTTTTTAGGATAAACTTGCGCTTTTTTGACTTTTACAGGGGTATGCACCCACCCCTTTACAGACAGAGCGTGCAGGTACGCAGGTAATATGAACAAAGGGTGCGGGTCTGCAGGCAAAAGTAGGAGAAAGTGCAGAACTAGAGTAATATTGATTTTCAATGTCTTTCTCTCATTT
>APFE030327135.1:93723-105160 GCA_000404065.3 Pinus taeda | reverse complement strand
TCATTTGCAAAGCTTGACATGAAGAGCTAAGGTCTGAGACTTGCTTAGGAGGACAGTATAAGTGATGATAGACCCATACTGACTGCAAATAGTCATGGTGACGATATTTTTGTGTAACAGTAACCTATATAGATTCTTCACCATAACTCTAATCTTCTTCATGGATAAAAAATTTAAGGGCTTTAGGAAAACCTTTCCTCTATTGAAGATAACATCATAACATTTTTTTCCAAAGTTGAGATTGAAGCAAGGTTTTTCTTCAACCCTAGGACATAGATGGCATCTCTATGGTAGAGAGGATTCACAAAATCACTCTCAAAATTGATATTACCCACGCCCCATGCTAGGTACCTGTCATCTTCTCTCATCTCTATATAAAATTGCATATCCTTATCTATCAATTAGCTGAAATATCCCTTGTTCCTGGTCATATGACAAGATGCTCCACTATCAATATACCACACATTCTTGGCCACTGATCTTTCCATGCAAGCTATGAGTGAAAACTCCCCAAACTGAGAAGTGAAATCCTCCATCTCTGCTGATTCTTCCACACCATTTTCTTTGATCCCTTCTTCTTGCTTGGACACTTGGTGGAGTAGTGCCAAAATTGATGACAAGAGAAGAACTTCACTTTGCTAAGATATATTTTCTTCTTTCCTCCTTAATTTTTCTTGCCCTTGGACTTTCCCCCTTTTCCATCTAGGGAAATGTTTTCCTCTTCCTTAGCCTTTGCATGAGACCCATATTTAGCTTTCTTCTAGATCTCCTATTGCACACAATCACTCCATTGTCACTCCTTATATGGATATTTTCTCTACCACTTACTAAATCAGTGAAGTTTTCCCGTGACTTGGGAAAACCCAATATTGCAAAACTGACAATATATCTATCTAAAGTTGTCTTCCAAACTCCAACTAACTTGTCCCTCACTCTAGTGAATTTATTAAGTTATGATTTCCCACAGTTAGGCTTGGTCATGTTGATATTTTTGAGTTTATCTATGAGTACCAACTTCCTAGTCTCACTCAAACCCTAGTACAACGCTACGATAGCCATCCACATGGCTTGAGTTGTATTCTTTACAGAAAGGTGAGGTATAATATGATCCTTGACTCCTTCAAGAATTATTCTTTTGGCCTTTGCATCCTTCTTATTATGTTGGGCCAACTACTGGAGGTCTTGTGGTTGGGCTAGTGAACTGTACACAAATTCCCACGATCCTTGCTCCTCCAACACTACAACAATCATCTCCTTCCAAGAACATAAATTTGAGGCCCCTTCAAGGTAGTTCTCAAATCTCAGTCCCGAATATGCCATTCTGTAAGTTTTAACTACCCATAAACCCTTATGTGAAGAGTCTGCTAGAAAAACCCCTGCACAGGTTATGCCTTAGTCATGCAACCAAAACCATAACACAACCATAAAGTGAACTACGTCCCCTTTCCTACGTCTTTCACCTACTCCCAAGGAAAATAAATCACTTTCTTGTCTTCAATCAAAGACCCACTCTAATACCATGTTCACTTTCTAACACCCTATTATTAATTTAATAAAAAAGTTGACATGAGGAAAACGAAAAATGAACCCTAATATATTTTGCTAAATATACTGAGTATTCTAACAAATAATAGCAATGGAAAATAAAATCATGAAGAAACAAGAACATAATAAATAATACATAGGAATTTACCCAGTAAATCCAAATTGGGGAAAATTTGCCAACTTGTTTGTTTTATTATTATTTTTCTTAACAAAAATATCAAAAAAGTGATTACAAACATTGGGAAAAATTCCCCTTCATTTCGTTGTCCCTCAACACATTGTTTTTCAACTTTCTAACCAACTCGACCTCTGCATACGCAATTGTATAGACTCATACATGCTATTCGACCCTCCTGAGCAGGATGACTCAACTTTGGTAAGTGTGCATGTTGCTGAAGAAATCGTTAATGATATTTGACCTATGTCCCTTTTCCTTAGCACATTGAACTGGAATATCTTCTTGATCAGCTAAAACACACAAGTATATAGTGTGTAATGATAATGGCCAAGTATGCGCTCTTCCAATTTTATACAATCAAATTGGCCCATTAACTCAAGTCGAATTGCTGAGATCAATTTACTTTTTGATTATAGGGAAGTTAGAATTTTCCTAAGTCAAAATTAAGTGAAATTTTTATTGCACCTTAGCTTCACTTATGGATTCCACTACCAAATTTAGCACATTTCTAAATTTAGTAGAACCCTTCCATCTATAACTTCAATTAATGCTCCCTCTTAGAGAGGAAGGTGTTCTATACTACACCCAGTTTATCTCTGAAGTAGATGAATCTAACTCTTGCCAATGCCTTGGTCAAGATATATGTTGTATGCTCCTCTGTAGGGATGTAATAGAGTCTGACATTAGCCCTCTAAACACAATTTTTGACATGGTGGTACCTAATCCCAATGTGATTGGAGTGGTCATGAAACATCGAATTTTCAAAGAAGTTGATGCAACTCTGATTATCATGGTTTATTAGCATTGGCTCCAATCTCTGACTAAACAACCTGACAAGTAGCTTCCTCAACTAAATAACTTATAGGATGCTAAGATGGTAGCCATGTACATGGGCTCAGATAAGTTTAGTGCCACTAATATCTACTTATTGTTGAACTAGGAAACAACTGTTGACCCAACACTGAAAGCACAACTTGAAGTTCTCTTCTTATCTGTTAAACCCCCTACCCAATCTGTATTTGTGAATCCTTGAATACTCACTCCATAAACTTGCTTGTTTAAATACCCATACCCTATTATGCCCATGAGATACCTCAAAACATGCTTGAAAGCAACTCAATGCACTCTAGTTGGCTCAACCATAAACTATATCAATTGGTTGACTACAAAGCAACTATTTGGTTGTGCGTCCACTAGATACATCAACAAACCTACAAGTTTCCTATAGAGCGTGGGATCCACTTGCTCACCTTTGGTAATGCCCAACTTCCTCTAGTTGTGACTAGAGGCATGGTCATAGGCCTACAACCCTACATGTGGAATCTCTTGATAATCTCCTGCACATACCTTCCTTGTCCCAAGAATATCTCCCCATCATGCTGCCAAAACTCCAATCCAAGGAAATAGTGCATAAGCCCTAAATCATTCATCTCAAAATCTTCTGTAAGATGTCTCTTGTAGTCATAGATGAGCTCCTCGTCCCATTTCAATATCAAATCATCAACATATAACAAGATAATGAGAGACTAGCCCTCAACCACAATATAGTATATGTTAATGTTAGCTTAATTCTTTGTGAATCCCAAACTGAGAATGTAGGTGTCTATCCAGGAATTCCATGGCCTTTGTGAGTACTTGATCCCATAAAGAGATCTATTAAACCTGCACACATGCATGTCTCTCATGAAAGTCTCAAACCCCTTAAGCTTCTGAACATATATCTCTTCCTTAACAACTCCGTTAAGGGAGGTAGTCTTCATGTCCATTTGGTGTATATTCCACACCATCTACATTGCAATCACTAGAATAGTCATAATGGATGAATATCAGGCCACTATTGTGAAAGTATCATAATAGTATATCTCTTCGACCTGAGAGAACCATTTTTCCACAAGTCTAGCCTTACACGTCTCCACACTCCCATCAACTGCATACTTAATCTTGTACATCGAATGCGAACCAACCACTGACATGTCAACTAGTATTGATATAATCTCCTAGATGTCATTTTGCATGATAGAAGAATATTCCTCCACCATGGCATCTCTCCGTACCTGCTGAGGAGATGCCTCCTTATAACAAGAGGGATCTAAATCTATCACCTCAGTCATATGTTCCATGTACCCCTTATATATATATATATATATATATGATTTTTTACTCTATCTAGATGTGGAGATATAGGCTCCAACTGTCTCCTAAGCCTCCTTGATAAATGATCTTCCCACGTGGTTGATCCTCTTCCTACACTAGGAGTCACTGATTGAGTGGGCCCCTCTAACTCTACTCTCTCATCTTGTTCCTGTGATTTATCCTAAACTACATTATGGTTGGCCTGCCCAATAAATGGGTGTGATCAAACCTTAGAAATTGGCTGAGCCTCCTACTTGCGAGCCTATTGTTCCTCCTCCTGTGATGCACACTGGTCATGCTCCAAGGACTTCTTGAGAGCCCTTTCTTCCTTGAACTTCACATCATGTCTAATCATTGTCTTCCCAAGTGTTACCAGGAATAATGTCCACTCGGAGCTACTATTCCCACTAAGACTGGTAGCTATCTTAGAAATAAACAAGTAAAGTATACTTTCATTTTCCTTTATGAAAATAGATAAGAGTGGAACAAAGGACACCAACCTTAGTCTTGCGCTTGGTTTCCTTGCTTGATTCCTCTCCTTCCTGATAGATCTTTGCCACTTCTTCTTCGTCTGCCCAGCTTCAAAGAGAGCACCTGTGGAATCAAAGCAGCATACTACTATCGAAGAACAAAGATCTATATTCATAAATAACACAGGACCAGATATGTGTTAACCATACAAATGCATCTACAATCAAACATACAAGAATATGGAGGAAAACTTGAATAGCTTTATTAAGATCAAGAATTGCAAGAGGATTACAACCATATGTTCTGACCCAACATCATCCTCCAGCAAGAAATCCCTTCTTCACCTCAAGTAAAACTTAGATCACCCAACACTATGAAGTTGCACCAGAAAACCAACAACACTTCTCTACAAGATACACGATTCCAGCCTCTGGATCTCTGTGATGATGGATCCATATATAGATGATTGTAGGGGGGTGAGTCATCTTCTGGGGTCTTGATTAGTGTCCTCTCTCTGACAGTTCTTGATTCCACTTGGAGACTGATGATCTATTACTCATCCCTGGTCGAAAACAGAGAGGCAAGTGTCAGAGGGGAAGCTTCTGGAAGATTCCATGATCTTCCACCTCGCAAATTGTCCCTGCCATTTGTCCATTCCCGACCATCGCAACCTACAGAGGGGCCATTCAGTATGCATCACACCCTTTACACTGGGAAGGTGATATGCATCGCACCCTCTGCACTGGGTATTCAATATGGTCCAGTTTTGACCATTTCTGAGCAGTTTTTAGTGGAGATGATGTAATCAGCTGACCTTGTTCCTTTAGGAAGTGAAGCAACACTTTTAGGGACTTAGGAGCCCTTAGTTTATGGACATTTATGGTTGGCGTTGCAGTGCCCAAAAATGTCTATAACACCAAGTGCTAGAATATACACCCTATATGCCTTATATGTCTCATTGTAGCCCACAAAAACACCCTTCTCTATTGTGGGGTCCAACTTCTTTTGGTTATTAGAAGATGCATGGAAGTGAAAAAGGCTACCAAAGATACGAAAGTGAGACATGTCAGGCTTCTTTCTCGTGAAATTCTCCTTTGGTGTGGTTCTAGCTAACACTTTGTGTGGAATCTTTTTCTACAAAAAGACTACAATGTTGCATGCCTATACCAGAAGCAACATAGGTAGCCCCTTGTCATGCGACATAGCCTTGTTCTCTCCAACAATTCCCTCGTTCTTGTGCTCAATCACCCATTTTTCTTAGGGTTATGAGGTGCGATGAGCTCTCTCCTAATGCCATCCTTGGCACACGAGTATCTAAACGCATTGGAGATGTACTCCCCATGATTTTCTGACCTCAACACCTTGATCCTCTTACCAGTAAATTTCTCCTCCAAGGCTTTGAAGTCCATGAAATTTGAGAAGACCTAATATTTCTTCTTCATGAAGAAGATCCAAGTCTTTCTCAAGTGGTCGTCAATGAAGGTGACATAATATCTATATCCCATCAGGGATGGAGGGTAAAATGATCCACATACATCTAAGTGTACTAGCTCCAAGATGCTCTTAGCCCTACCATCTCTACTGGAAAAGGATGTCTTGACATACTTGCCAAGTGTGCAACCCTTGCACATGTCATGTTTATCTACACTGTATTTTTGAAATCTCCCTCAAAATATCCAATGCTCCATGGTGTAAGTGACCCATACAACTATGCCAAAGCTCCCCAAGGTCACATCTATGCACACTAAGTTTTTTGCTACTCAAGGTTGCTTTTGTCTCAAACTGTAACTTGTGTAGGTTCTTCACCCTAACACTAATTTGCTTCATGAATCCATAATTTATGGGCTTGAGGAAACCCTTTTCTCCATTGAATGTAACCTTTCAACCTTTATTTTATAATGTAGAGATTGAAAAAATGGTTTTTGTTCAACCCTGGGACATAGATGATATCTCTATGGTAGAGAGTATTCCCATAATCTATCTCAAACTTGACAGTACCCACACCTTGTGCTAGGTACCTTCCATCATCTCCCATCTCTATATAAAACTATATATCCTTCTTTGTCAACTGCATGAAATATCCCTTGTTCCTATTCATAAGACATGATGGTCCACTCTTAATAGACCACACATTGGTGGCCAGTGACAAAAAAATCATCAAACTAAGAAGTGAACTCTCCCACCTTTGCTGATGATGCCACGTGATCCTTCTTAGATCCCTTCTTCCTGTTTGAACACTTGTTGGAGTAGTTCCCACACTGATGACAAGAGAATCACTTCACTTTGACATGATATTTCTTCTTCTTTCCTCCTGAACTAGAATCACCCCCTCTTGGATTTTTCTTTCCCTTGGCCTTGCCCCCTTTGGTATCTAGGGAAAATTTTTCCTGTTCCGTAGTCTTCACATGAGACCAAGATTTATCTTGCTTCCGGATCTCCTCTTGTATACAATCGCTCCATATTCACTCCCAATATGGATTCTTTTCTTTTCCACTCACTACATCAATGAAGTTTTCTCATGAATTGGGAAAGCCTAATAGTGCAAAAATGACAATATCTCAATCTAAAAATGTATTCCCGAATCCAACTAACTCATCCCTCAATTGGGTGAATTTGCTAAGGTATGAGATCACAGACTTAGACTTTCTCATCTTGATATTTCTAAGTTTATCTTTGAGTACCAGCTTCCTGGACTCACTCGAACCTTGGTACAACCATAAGATAGTTGTCCACATGGTGTGAGTTGTCTTCTTTCTAGAAAGGTAAGGTATGGTGTGATCCTTGATTCCTTCAAGAATGATCCCTTTGGACTTTACATCCTTCTTATTATGTTGGGCCAACTACCAAGGGTCTTGTGGTTGGGTTGGAGGACTATCCACAAATTCCCACACTCCTTTCTCCTCCATCACTACACCAATCCTCTTCTTCCAAGAATAGAGATTTTAGGCCCCTTCAAGTCAGTCCTCAAATATCAGCCCCAAATATTCCAATATACAAGTTCGAATTTCTTAGAAACCCTGACATGAAGCCTACTAGGAAAACCCTTGCAGACATTATGGCATGGTCATGTAGCAAAAATGTTAGCACAACCCTAAAGTGAACTACGTCTCCTTTCCTACATCTTTCACCTACTCCTAAGGAAAATAACTCATTTTCTGGTCTTCAATTAGAGACTTTCTCTGATACCATGTTCTCTTTCTAATATGCAACTGCTAATTTAAAAAAAATTATGAGGAAAATGAAAACTGAACTCTAGTCTCTTTTACTAAATATAATGAGTATTCTAAGAAATAACAATAGTGGAAAATAAAATCACAAAGACACAAGAACACAATAAATAATACACCAAAATTTACCCCTGAAGCCCCAATTGGGGAAAACCTACCAACTCGTGTGTTTTATTATTATTCTACTCATCAAAAAATCTTAGAAAATTGATTACGAACATTGGGAAAAATTCCCCTTCAATTTGTTGTCCCTCAACACACTATTTTGTGCATTTCTAACCAACTCAGCCTCTACATACACATTTGTATGGACTCATGCAGGCTATTCTTCCCTCTTGTGCAAACTGACTTAGCCTTGGTAAGTGAGTACGTCGTTGAAGAAAACATTGAGGCTATTTGGCCTATGTCTCTCTACCCTAGCATGTTGAATTGGAATCTATTCTTGCTAAAAGCTAAAACGCAAAAGTCTCTAGTGCATAATGATAATGGCCAAGGTTTCACCCTTCCATTTTTATAAAATCGAGCGGGCCCATCAACTCAAGTTGAACTAGCCCATTAACTCAATTCATTAACTCAAGTCAAATTGGCTCATTAACTCAAGTGAAACTGCTAAGATCTATTTTGTTTTTTACTATAGGAAAATCTAGAATTTTCCTAAGTCAAAATTAAGTGAAATTATATTGTGCCTTAACTTCACTTATGGGTTCCACTCCCAAATTTAGCGCACTTCTAAAATTAGTAGAACCCTTCCATATGTAACTTCAAAAAAGCTATGGGATTAGGACCTCCCTTTGATTTCCATTTATTCACATGGTTCTGGGGGCTAGTTGTAGAGCTTGATTGGATAATTTTTCCAAGGCCCAATTTAGTTCTCTGAAGACATGTTTAGCTTCAAGATCATCAATAAGGCCAAGAGGTTTCAGATTATTTTATACAAATGTGAAAGTTCCCCTTCTCAAGAATTGGTTTGAAGAGTAAGATGTTAGATTGTATTGTTCAAATTGTTGGCATTATGATACAGGTGTTGTCCTTGATGGAAACTCACATATATGATACCTAGAAATGAATCAGTGATGTATGATGGTAGTTCATAGTGAAACAAGTCAATTTAGAGGTCACAACAAAGGATTATAGATCAAACTCGAGAGGTTGAAGAAAGAGAATGTTTTAAGAAGTATACACTGGTTCACCTAGTCGAAGTAGCATATACGTGCGTGTACACAGGAAAAAAGGAGCGTATACATATGCACTCACTTTCACAGAAGGAAAAGCGCATATGGGATGGAAAACTAAGATTAAAGAATACCATGGGTTCCTACCATGGTATTGACCAATGGTAATGAGTGTGGCAAAGAATATTGATACCATGAAATAATACCAACAACATAACTATGGTTTTGGTTTGAGGTATTGAAAAGGCTCTAAGTATATAAGAAGGAGAAGATTAAAGGGCTAATTGTGAAAGTAATGAATATCTTATGAAGAGTGATATCAAAAGCAAATATGAATCTTATGGGTTTTAGATGCTATGCTGGATCTGAACTAAGTATGCACCTAAGTGTTTGATGATGGATGAGATCTAATGATGGATTAGGATCATAAGACCTGAAATAAATTATCATTATGTGGTCTGATAATGGATAGTCTAGATCTGATTGCTAACACATGTTTTATCTTGTATATTCTATGATCTGAGTATATGTGAACTCTATAATAGCTGCGAAGTTATAAGTACTTATCTGGAGATCTATACGCTGGTTTGCCTTGGCGAAGGTGCGTATACACGTTGGTTTGGCTCTTTGAAGTAGCGTATACACTATGAAATACAATGTTTGAAGTTGCAGTTGGTTCTGGTTGTTGATGCAGAGTTCTGGGTTCAACTGAAAATGATCTGATTGTTTAGAGTGATTGATTGTGATTTGCTTCAGTGTTGATGGGTTTGAGTGATTGGTTGTATTGCAGTGGTGATTGATTTTGAACTTCAATGTTACTGATGGGTTCAGTATGAAAATTGGATGAAACATGGCCTTCATATTGTGTTGTTGTGTACCAGGAGTATCTAGTTTGAAAATTTATGAAACGTGGTCCCTGGAGGAAGAGTGAAGGTATTAGCCTTTTGTAGGTCGGAACCTATGTACTGGTAAACATATCGGCTAGTATAAGAGCCCCGAGGTTGGAGCTCCCTTCTAGTAGCAGCTGGATAAGGAGTGACGGTTGGAGCCTTCTATAGGTCGACACCTACATACTGGTAAACATATCAGCTATTCCAATAGCTAGGGGGTTATAGCTCCCTCCCAGTAGAAGATGGAGAATGAGAGAAGGTTGTAGCCTTCTGCAGGTGGGTGCCTGTGTAATGGTATGAGTCTGCACTAGTAGAATATTGTAAACATGTTTTTCTTATATTAAAAGAAGACAAAGACGACAAAAACAGATGGTTTTTCTCCCGCATTGGGTTTCCACCTTAAATCCTGGTGTTCATGTGTGTTGCTTATGTGTGATGGTTTATTTTTTTATTACTGCACATGGTTATTGTTTAATGGTTAATTAAGTATTGATGTGCTAATTAAATATCAACATATGATGAATTAACTAAATCATAAGTTCACTGGATATACACTAGTTTCCTTAAGAACAATTGCATGCACAGGTGAGTTCCCTTCACTAAAGTAGCGTATATAAATATGATTATGAAATGAAAAATTTATTGATGTGTTAATACTGATTCACCCCCCCTCTAAGTGTTATTCCCAACAATTGGAATCAGAGCCAGTTCCTTTAGAAGAAGCTTGATCACTTGAAGAAGATCCATAGAGACAACGGGAAAGAAGCAAAAGAAGAAAGAAAATCAAAAGAAGAAGACAGGTAAAAGCAACATTGACAATGTTAGTGACGTTTCACTATTAGGTGGAGGCAGATATTCATCTTTAGAATAACCTCAGAATGAAGATGACAAGCAAAAGAATTATCAGGTACTGATTCTTTGTCCTCTGGTGATCCATTTCTCTGTTATATTGAAGATAGTGAATGCGTGAGAAATGTAATGAAAGCAAAAGTTGAAAGGCTTACAGATAAAGTTAGATATCAACATGATCTGTTTGATAAAAGGGAATGCTCCTATAAGGAATATATTACCAAGTTAAAAACTCAATTGAAGGAAGGAAACAAAATAAGGAATCAATTCAAGGAAAAGGAAGATCAATGTCAAAGGCTTCCGGATGAAGTGACATCATTGAGAAATAAAGAGAATGAAAAGGATACAACAATCAATGAACTTAAAGAAAGAACTAGTTATTGTGAGGGACTTGAAGCTGAGGTTGTCTCTCTAAAAGAAAATCTCGAAAATTAAAATAAGAAGAATGAAGAACTACTTCAAGAATTTGAAGAAAAAGAAAATGAGATTATCAAATTAAGACAACAAGTGTAAGAAGGAAGAAAATTTGAAGAAATCATGAAGAAGCAGTATCTGGAAAAGGAAGAGAAATATCAAGTTAAGGTAAATACCTTAAAAGGTAAATTAGAAGAAAAGGATAAACTATTACGATTTCAAGATAGTACTAAGATTTTGGATAATATTCTTAGTAGTCAAAGGTCTCCTACCATCGAAATGTTAGGATATTCTGACACATAGGAATAGTTAAGTATAACTTGGTCTAGTATAGAGTTAGGTAAAGTGTGTTTCTTTACTATGTGCATTTGTAACTTACAATCCGACGGTCATGATATGTAGTGATCCGACGGTTCATTCTCTACTCGGTATTACCGACACTTGATCCGTGGCTTGACACCCGATTGGTCCATGGATTCTATTTAAAGCGCATGGAGGGTCATTTGTAGGTTCACCGTGCATGAGAGAAGCTTATGTAAATTTTCATTCTTTTATTAA